>WNGS01001200.1:34303-62658 GCA_020271785.1 Procambarus virginalis | reverse complement strand
AACTGTTCCCATACAGTGAGTGGCCACAACTGTTGCCATACAGTGAGTGGCCACAACTGTTGCCATACAGTGAGTGGCCACAACTGTTCCCTACAGTGAGTGGCCACAACTCTTGCCATACAGTGAGTGGCCATAACTGTGCCATAGAGTGAGTGGCCACAACTGTTGCCATACAGTGAGTGGCCATAACTGTTGCCATACAGTGAGTGGCAATAACTGTTGCCATAAGGGAGTGGCCACAACTGTTGCCATACAGTGAGTGGCCACAACTGTTGCCATACAGTAAGTGGCCACAACTGTTGCCATACAGTGAGTGGCCACAAATGTTGCCATACAGTGGTTGCCACAACTGTTGCCATACAGTGAGTGGTACAACGTTGCCATACAGTGGGTGGCCACATGTTGCCATACAGTGGGGTGGCCACCACTGTTGCCATACAGTGAGTGGTAACAACTGTTGCCATACAGTGGGTGGCCACCACTGTTGCCATACAGTGGGTGGCCACCACTGTTGCCATACAGTGGGTGGCCACAACTGTTGCCTACAGGGTGGCCACAACTGTTGCCATACAGTGGGTGTCCACATTGTTGCATACAGTGAGTGGCATAGCTGTTGCCATACAGTGAGTGGCCACAACTGTTGCCATACAGTGAGTGGCCACAACTGTTCCCATACAGTGAGTGGCCACAACTGTTGTATACAGTGGGTGGCCACAACTGTTGCCATACAGGGTGGCCACAACTGTTGACATACAGTGAGTGGCCATAACTGTTGCCATACAGTGAGTGGCCACAACTGTTGCCATACAGTGAGTGGCCACAACTGTTCCATACAGTGAGTGGCCACAACTGTTGCCATACAGTGTGGCCATAGCTGTTGTCATACAGTAAGTGGCCACAACTGTTCCCATACAGTGAGTGGCCACAACTGTTGTCATACAGTTGGGTGGCCACAACTGTTCCATACAGTGAGTGACCACAACTGTTGCCATACAGTAAGTGGCCACAACTGTTGCCATACAGTGAGTGGCCACAACTGTTCCCATACAGTAAGTGGCCACAACTGTTCCCATACAGTGAGTGGCCACAACTGTTGCCATACAGTGAGTGGCCACAACTGTTGCCATACAGTGAGTGGCCACAACTGTTCCCATACAGTGAGTGGCCACAACTGTTGCCATACAGTGAGTGGCCACAACTGTTGCCATACAGTGAGTGGCCACAACTGTTGCCATACAGTGAGTGGCCACAACTGTTGCCATACAGTGAGTGGCCACAACTGTTGCCATACAGTGAGTGGCCACAACTGTTGCCATACAGTGAGTGGCCACAACTGTTGCCATACAGTGAGTGGCCACAACTGTTGCCATACAGTGAGTGGCCACAACTGTTGCCATACAGTGAGTGGCCACAACTGTTGCCATACAGTGAGTGGCCACAACTGTTGCCATACAGTGAGTGGCCACAACTGTTGCCATACAGTGAGTGGCCACAACTGTTGCCATACAGTGAGTGGCCACAACTGTTGCCATACAGTGGGTGGCCACAACTGTTGCCATACAGTGGGTGGCCACAACTGTTGCCATACAGTGGGTGGCCACAACTGTTGCCATACAGTGGGTGGCCACAACTGTTGCCATACAGTGGGTGGCCACAACTGTTGCCATACAGTGGGTGGCCACAACTGTTGCCATACAGTGGGTGGCCACAACTGTTGCCATACAGTGAGTGGCCACAACTGTTGCCATACAGTGAGTGGCCACAACTGTTGCCATACAGTGGGTGGCCACAACTGTTGCCATACAGTGGGTGGCCACAACTGTTGCCATACAGTGAGTGGCCACAACTGTTGCCATACAGTGGGTGGCCACAACTGTTGCCATACAGTGAGTGGCCACAACTGTTGCCATACAGTGAGTGGCCACAACTGTTGCCATACAGTGAGTGGCCACAACTGTTGCCATACAGTGAGTGGCCACAACTGTTGCCATACAGTGGGTGGCCACAACTGTTGCCATACAGTGGGTGGCCACAACTGTTGCCATACAGTGGTGTGGCCACAACTGTTGCCATACAGTGGGTGGCCACAACTGTTGCCATACAGTGGGTGGCCACAACTGTTGCCATACAGTAGTGGCCACAACTGTTGCCATACAGTGAGTGGCCACAACTGTTGCCATACAGTGAGTGGCCACAACTGTTGCCATACAGTGAGTGGCCACAACTGTTGCCATACAGTGAGTGGCCACAACTGTTGCCATACAGTGGGTGGCCACAACTGTTGCCATACAGTGAGTGGCCACAACTGTTGCCATACAGTGGGTGGCCACAACTGTTGCCATACAGTGAGTGGCCACAACTGTTGCCATACAGTGGGTGGCCACAACTGTTGCCATACAGTGGGTGGCCACAACTGTTGCCATACAGTGGGTGGCCACAACTGTTGCCATACAGTGAGTGGCCACAACTGTTGCCATACAGTGGGTGGCCACAACTGTTGCCATACAGTGGGTGGCCACAACTGTTGCCATACAGTGAGTGGCCACAACTGTTGCCATACAGTGGGTGGCCACAACTGTTGCCATACAGTGGGTGGCCACAACTGTTGCCATACAGTGAGTGGCCACAACTGTTGCCATACAGTGAGTGGCCACAACTGTTGCCATACAGTGAGTGGCCACAACTGTTGCCATACAGTGAGTGGCCACAACTGTTGCCATACAGTGAGTGGCCACAACTGTTGCCATACAGTGGGTGGCCACAACTGTTGCCATACAGTGGGTGGCCACAACTGTTGCCATACAGTGGTGGCCACAACTGTTGCCATACAGTGAGTGGCCACAACTGTTGCCATACAGTGGTGGCCACAACTGTTGCCATACAGTGAGTGGCCACAACTGTTGCCATACAGTGGGTGGCCACAACTGTTGCCATACAGTGGGTGGCCACAACTGTTGCCATACAGTGAGTGGCCACAACTGTTGCCATACAGTGAGTGGCCACAACTGTTGCCATACAGTGAGTGGCCACAACTGTTGCCATACAGTGGGTGGCCACAACTGTTGCCATACAGTGAGTGGCCACAACTGTTGCCATACAGTGGGTGGCCACAACTGTTGCCATACAGTGAGTGGCCACAACTGTTGCCATACAGTGGGTGGCCACAACTGTTGCCATACAGTGAGTGGCCACAACTGTTGCCATACAGTGAGTGGCCACAACTGTTGCCATACAGTGAGTGGCCACAACTGTTGCCATACAGTGAGTGGCCACAACTGTTGCCATACAGTGAGTGGCCACAACTGTTGCCATACAGTGAGTGGCCACAACTGTTGCCATACAGTGAGTGGCCACAACTGTTGCCATACAGTGAGTGGCCACAACTGTTGCCATACAGTGAGTGGCCACAACTGTTGCCATACAGTGAGTGGCCACAACTGTTGCCATACAGTGAGTGGCCACAACTGTTGCCATACAGTGAGTGGCCACAACTGTTGCCATACAGTGAGTGGCCACAACTGTTGCCATACAGTGAGTGGCCACAACTGTTGCCATACAGTGAGTGGCCACAACTGTTGCCATACAGTGAATGGCCACAACTGTTGCCATACAGTGAGTGGCCATAACTGTTGCCATACAGTGAGTGGCCACAACTGTTGCCATACAGTAAGTGGCCACAACTGTTGACATGCAGTTAGTGGCCACAACTGTTGACATGCAGTGAGTGGCCACAACTGTTGACATACAGTTGGGTGGCCACAACTTTTGACATACAGTTGGGTGGCCACAACTGTTGACATACAGTTGGGTGGCCACAACTGTTGACATACAGTTGGGTGGCCACAACTGTTGACATACAGTTGGGTGGCCACAACTGTTGACATACAGTTGGGTGGCCACAACTGTTGACATACAGTTGGGTGGCCACAACTGTTGACATACAGTAAGTGGCCATAACTGTTGACATACAGTGAGTGGCCACAACTGTTGCCATACAGTTGGGTGACCACAACTTTTGCCATACATTGGGTGGCCACAACTGTTGCCATACAGTGAGTGGCCACAACTGTTGCCAAACAGTGGGTGGCCACAACTGTTGCCATACAGTGAGTGGCCACAACTGTTACCATACAGTGAGTGGCCACAACTGTTGCCATACAGTGAGTGGCCACAACTGTTGACATGCAGTAAGTGGCCACAACTGTTGCCATACAGTGGGGTGGTCACAACTGTTGCCATGCAGTGGGTGGCCACAACTGTTGCCATACAGTGGTGTGGCCACAACTGTTGCCATACAGTGGGGTGGCCACAACTGTTGCCATACAGTGGCGTGGCCACAAATGTTGCAATACAGTTAGTGGCCACAAATGTTGCCATACAGTGAGTAGCCACAACTGTTTCCATACATTGAGTGGCCACAACTGTTACCATACAGTGAGTGGCCACAACTGTTGCCATACAGTGAGTGGCCACAACTGTTGCCATACAGTGGGTGGCCACAACTGTTGCCATACAGTGAGTGGCCACAACTGTTGCCATATAGTGGGTGGCCACAACTGTTGCCATACAGTGAGTGGCCACAACTGTTACCATACAGTGAATGGCCACAACTGTTGCCATACAGTGAGTGGCCACAACTGTTGCCATACAGTGGGTGGCCACAACTGTTACCATACAGTGAGTGGCCACAACTGTTGCCATACAGTGGGTGGCCACAACTGTTGCCATACAGTGAGTGGCCACAACTGTTGCCATACAGTGGGTGGCCACAACTGTTGCCATACAGTGGGTGGCCACAACTGTTGCCATACAGTGGGTGGCCACAACTGTTGCCATACAGTGAGTGGCCACAACTGTTGTCATACAGTGGGTGGCCACAACTGTTGCCATACAGTGGGTGGCCACAACTGTTGCCATACAGTGAGTGGCCACAACTGTTGCCATACAGTGGGTGGTCACAACTGTTGCCATACAGTGGGTGGCCACAACTGTTGCCATACAGTGAGTGGCCACAACTGTTTCCATACAGTGAGTGGCCACAACTGTTGCCATACAGTGAGTGGCCACAACTGTTGCCATACAGTGAGTGGCCACAACTGTTGCCATACAGTGAGTGGCCACAACTGTTGCCATACAGTGGGTGGCCACAACTGTTGCCATACAGTGAGTGGCCACAACTGTTGCCATACAGTGAGTGGCCACAACTGTTGCCATACAGTGAGTGGCCACAACTGTTGCCATACAGTGGGTGGCCACAACTGTTGCCATACAGTGGGTGGCCACAACTGTTGCCATACAGTGAGTGGCCACAACTGTTTCTATACAGTGAGTGGTAACAACTGTTGCCATACAGTGAGTGGCCACAACTGTTGCCATACAGTGGGTGGCCACAACTGTTGCCATACAGTGAGTGGCCACAACTGTTGCCATACAGTGAGTGGCCACAACTGTTGCCATACAGTGAGTGGCCACAACTGTTGCCATACAGTGGGGTTGTACAGGTGTTGACTGTACAAGCAGGTGTAGAGTGTACCAGCAGGTGTTGACTGTACAAATGGCTGGGTACCGTTCTTTCACTCCATCCTTGTATCCAAAACTTGCTTCTTGCAGGGTCGGGGCTCGATCCCCGAGGGCGCAAGCGGTTGGGCAGCAACCCCTGCCAGTCAGTCGCCACATCCCTGCCAAGTCTGATATAGTGATAACTACCTCAAGTTACCATGTAGTTAACTGAGAGTTTGGTTGTACTGGCAACTGGTACTCCCTGATGCCTGCAGACCTCACCAGAGTGCCACAGGGTGATCACTCTGGCAACCTTGCACTCTACAAGGTTGTCTTAACGTGTCACGAGTTCTCACACTCTCAGCACCTTCACCAATATTACCAATATTTAGAAACACTCGAGAAGCCCTTTACCAATGTTGTGACTCAAGGGCGCCTTCCTCCACTTTCTCACTACTCCTCCACACTCGTTACTGTCTTATGTTGCTGAACCACCCAGTAGGTCTACATCCACACCTGTTACTGTATTACATCCACACCTGTTACTGTACTATGTCCACACCTGTTACTGTACTATGCCCACACCTGTTACTGTACTATGTCCACACCTGTTACTGTACTATGTCCACACCTGTTACTGTACTATGTCCACACCTGTTACTGTACTATGTCCACACCTGTTACTCTACTATGTCCACACCTGTTACTCTACTATGTCCACACCTGTTACTGTACTACGTCCACACCAGTTACTGTACTACATCCACACCTGTTACTGTATTATGTCCACACCTGTTACTGTACTATGTCCACACCTGTTACTGTACTATGTCCACACCTGTTACTGTACTATGTCCACACCTGTTACTGTACTATGTCCACACCTGTTACTGTACTATGTCCACAACTGTTACTGTACTATGTCCACACCTGTTACTGTACTATGTCCACACCTGTTACTGTACTATGTCCACACCTGTTACTCTACTATGTCCACACCTGTTACTGTACTATGTCCACACCTGTTACTGTACTACGTCCACACCAGTTACTGTACTACATTCACACCTGTTACTGTACTACATCCACACCTGTTACTGTACTATGTCCACACCTGTTACTGTACTACATCCACACCTGTTACTGTAATATGTCCACACCTGTTACTGTACTATGTCCACACCTGTTACTCTACTATGTCCACACCTGTTACTCTACTATGTCCACACCTGTTACTCTACTATGTCCACACCTTTACTGTACTACGTCCACACCAGTTACTGTAATATGTCCACACCTGTTACTGTACTATGTCCACACCTGTTACTGTAATATGTCCACACCTGTTACTGTACTATGTCCACACCTGTTACTGTACTATGTCCACACCTGTTACTGTAATATGTCCACACCTGTTACTGTACTATGTCCACACCTGTTACTCTAATATGTCCACACCTGTTACTGTACTATGACCACACCTGTTACTCTAATATGTCCACACCTGTTTCTGTACTATGTCCACACCTGTTACTCTAATATGTCCACACCTGTTACTGTACTACATTCACACTTGTTACTGTACTACATCCACACCTGTTACTGTACTACATCCACACCTGTTACTGTACTACATCCACACCTGTTACTGTACTACATCCATACCTGTTACTGTACAACATCCACACCTGTTACTCTACTACATCCACACCTGTTACTGTACTATGTCCATGCCTGTTACTATACTATGTCCACACCTGTTACTCTACTACATCCACACCTGTTACTGTACTATGTCCACACCTGTTACTCTACTACATCCACACCTGTTACTGTACTACATCCACACCTGTTACTGTACTAAATCCACACCTGTTACTGTACTATGTCCACACCTGTTACTGTACTACATCCACACCTGCTACTGTACAACATCCACACCAGTTACTGTACTACATCCACACCTGTTACTGTACTACATCCACACCTGTTACTGTACTACATCCACACCTGTTACTCTACTACATCCACACCTGTTACTGTACTATGTCCATACCTGTTACTATACTATGTCCACACCTGTTACTGTACTATGTCCACACCAGTTACTGTACTACATCCACACCAGTTACTGTACTACATCCACACCTGTTACTGTACTACATCCACACCTGTTACTGTACTACATCCACACCTGTTACTGTACTACATCCACACCTGTTACTGTACTACATCCACACCAGTTACTGTACTACATCCACACCTGTTACTGTACTATGTCCACACCTGTTACTGTACTACATCCACACCTGTTACTGTACTACATCTACACCTGTTACTGTACTACATCCACACCTGTTACTGTACAACATACACACCTGTTACTGTACTACATCCATACCTGTTACTGTACTATGTCCACACCTGTTACTGTACTACATCCACACCTGTTACTGTACTACATCCACACCTGTTACTGTACTACATCCACACCTGTTACTGTACTACATCCACACCTGTTACTGTACAACATACACACCTGTTACTGTACTACATCCACACCTGTTACTGTACTATGTCCACACCTGTTACTGTACTACATCCACACCTGTTACTGTACTACATCCACACCTGTTACTGTACTACATCCACACCTGTTACTGTACTACATCCACACCTGTTACTGTACTATGTCCACACCTGTTACTGTACTATATCCACTCCTGTTACTGTACAACATCCACACCTGTTACTATTGTGACGGTAACGTGTTGGAAATGGTGGTCGGCAGTCTTCCAAATAGCAGGTGTCAATGCTGGGCCACATACAGTTAATTTATATAAAAAAAGGAAAAAAAGAGTGACTGCTTGTCTGATAATCTGTGGTAAGGCAAGATACACGAAAACACAAAATATAAAAATTACTTTAATGGATCTAGAAAACAAAATAAAATAAAGTCAATTCCTTGGCATTTAAAATAATGTAAGAAAAATACATAAAAGATATATAAATTGAAAAGGGGGAACTGGTTACGTTAACAAAGTAAATGGTGCTGGGAATATATGCGCTAGCTATAAACCTCTTATTTGATCACACGAGGTGGTTCAAATTAGGTGTTCACAGCAGGAGCACGAGATATATTCTGGCTGAGAGAACTGCAAGGGACTCCAACAATGACTGGCGATGAAATGTGATTGGCGTGGAGCGGGGTGGTGTGTTGGTTGGCGGCCAATGAGAACGCAGGACGGCCGCAAGTCGCTCGTTTGCTGGGAGTAGCAGTTGACAAGTCGACCAGGTGTGCAGCAGGTGCTGGAGAGGGGGGAGGAGGGAGTTGCAGGTGCGTGTGGCTGTCTTGATATATACGTTAAGCCACTATAAAACGTATCTTGCATATTGTTGAGAACGTGATGAAGTAAGGAGATAGCAGGCTCAATCTCTGGGAAGAGATTATTGTCACAACTCTCCCCCGAAGCCTGCGGTTCTGGTTGAGTCACGTTCACGGGAGGTAGAGTGGGAGGTGGAGCTGCCTCTACCTCAGTGACGCTGGAGAGGGTGTCTGATATGATGTAGTCAGACTTCTGGGTGTAGCAATCTCCAGGCTGAAATGATGTAGTTGGCCAGCCCATTATAGAAGTAGTCGATGGTTGAGTTGGGCTGTCTGTAGGAAATGAAGATGGTTGTGGTCCATGTAGATGGTGGTGGACTGAGTACTTTGCGGGTATGGAGCAAAGTGTTGCCTGTTCAGGACGACGAGTAGCTCCTTGTTGCTCGTGGTGTCGTTTATGGTAGTTGGTATGTAGAGTCTCTTCGCCTTGTTGTACTAGGTCACCCACGTTGCCGGTACCACTGGCGTCGCTATGGAGGATGGGAGACTTGATATCTGGCGAGGCGAGAGAAGTATTAGAATATGATAGAGGAGCACAATTATGGTGTTGAAAATGATGGTGAAGTCAGTAAGGATTTCCGAATTAGAAAGCGCTGTCTCAGTGTCAGTGCTTTCGGAAGGAGAAGCAGGGAAGGTCTCACTGTGGCTATATGGACCTGTAAATGAGGTGAAATTGGTTAACACAGTGGGAGGAACCCCATGGTAGGGCTTGAGTAAATTGATGTGGCACAGCTGGGTCTTCCGCCGCCTATCGGGGGTCTCGAGAACGTAGTTGAAGTTGTTTCGGCACTCCTTAACACGGTAGGGTCCTGAGAACCTGTTCTGTAAAGGAGAACCTGGGATAGGGAAATAGGCAAGCACTAAGTCTCCTGGTTTAAACTTCCTTACTTTACAGTGCTGGTCGTAACGAGTCTTCATCCTCTCCTGGGCTTTCTGTAGGTTGTTGCTGGCAAAGGAATGGACCCTCTCTAGAATGTGTCGGAGATTTTGAAGATACTGGGGCACATTCTGATGCTCACTGAAGGTGGCATCACGTAGAGAATCCTTGAAAGCCTTGAGAGGTGTACGGCACTTACGTCCGTAGAGCATCTCATAAGGAGATACTCCTAGTGACTCGTTGGGAAGACTTCTGAAAATACACATGATGAGATCAATTTGCCTATCCCAATCCTTTGAGGTCTCATTACAAAACTTTTTTAAGAGTGCCTTGATGGTTTGATGACTACGCTCGAGAGAACCCTGTGAAGCAGGATGATAGGGGCTGGACAGTACCTGTTTGATGTTGAACTCCTCCAGAGTCCGTTTGAAGAGATCACTGGTGAAGTTGGTGCCACAGTCGCTCTGTATCTCCCTCGGAAATCCATACTGGGTGAAGATTTTCAGTAGATTCTTCACCACTGTAGCAGCCGTAATATTTTTCACTGGAACTGCTATCGGAAATCTGGTGGTAGGACACAGGATGGTTAAGATATATGCATTGCCTGCACTGGTCCGAGGCAAAGGACCAACACAGTCAATGATAAGTTTGTGGAACGGTTCCTCAGGCACCTGAATGGGTATCAGTGGTGCTCTGGGAATGGAAACGTTCGGTTTCCCGGCTAACTGACACACGTGGCATAATTTGACATGATTCTTGACGTCGTTAACCATACCTGGCCAGTAGTAGTCTTGTCGAATTCCATGGTAAGTCTTGTTGAACCCGTAGTGTGACAAAGCGCCGTGGGCCAGGTGTAGAATCGTGGGCCGCAGGCTGGTAGGAATCACTAGTTGTTCAACGTCTGCCCAATCGTCCTCGTCCTTCAGTTTACTGGGTCTATACCTGCGATAGAGTATTTCGTTCTCCATAAAGAACCCAGGAACACTGTCGGATTGGGTTTCAGCCTGAAAGAATAATGGTGTCAAGGTAAGATCATCTCTCTGTAACTTACGGAACTCCACAGCGGTCAGGTTAGGGGTAGTTTCGAAGGGTCCTGAGGGACAGCGGTAGCAGTAGAGTCAGCTGGCTGTGGTCGTGCAGCTTGAGCACGGGTGGTCACCATAACAGGAGAACCTTCATCACTCTCTTGAACCTTTGCTGGAACATGCTCAAAAATCGGGTTATCCAACACAGAGTTGCTTACCTCGGATATGTCCTTGACGATCAGGTTGTTTGGTTGTTGGTCTTCTGCCAAGTCGTTGCCCAGGAGAAGTTGCACTCCAGGCATGGGAAAAGGCTTTTCCCTGACGGCGACTTGGACTTCACCGGTCACGAAGGGACAATCTAGGTAAACTCTGGCAAGGGGATAAGGAGTTGTAGCAGTAAGGTCAGTGATGAACACAGTCTCTCCTGTGTAGGCGACGTTGGGCACAGCTGATTTCAAGACGATCGATTGTAGAGCCGCTGTGTCCCGCAGGATCTTAAGTCCAAAACGTCCCTCTGAATCTGAACCGTGGGTAGAGATAGTTCCTGGATATAGATGCTTGGTAAAGAGAGAGAGATCATTAGCATGAACACCAACATTCATTACAGGCTTACCGGACTTAGGGTGAGTAGGTTTAGACTTAGGAGGTTCGATGTTACCTTTAGATTGGGACTTACCACATTTGTCAATGGTGTGTCCATATAGTCGACAATACCTGCAGTACAGTTGAGAGGTACCTTGATCTGGGCTCGCTTTCTCGTAACTGTACCAAGACTTCTTGCTGGTAGGTTCTGGTGTAGCCGGTGGATGAGGCTGTAAGTGTCAGCTGACTTCGCGCACTTCACCAAATCCGTCTCTTCTTTGTCTGCTAAGTATAGGCGGACAGGAGGAGGTACACGTCTCAAAATTCTTCAACCAGTATGAGGTTGACAAGCTCTGAAAAGTAGAGACATGTGCTGCCTCCAGCCATTTCATGAAATATCTTCGTTTGGTGTTAGCAAATTCTAAGAAGGTGGTGGTACTTGCCTTGACGTAGTCACGAAACTTTCGTCGATAGCTTTCGGTGGAGAGAAGGTAGGCGTCCAACACAGCTTGCTTCAGGTGGTGTAGTCGTTTTCTGATGCCAAAGTGCTGAGTGTGACTGCTGCTCTACCTGTTAAATGTACTCGGAGAAGGGTAGCCCATTGGTCGTCAGGCCAATTAAGTTGATCAGCAAGGGTCTCAAAAGTGGTAAAAAACACATCAACCTCCGTTTCGATGAACGGGGGCATTAACTTACTTGCATGGGAGACATTGAAACTGGGAGGAAGACTAGCTGCCGTGTTGGAGTTGAGCTTGGTGTGCAGCGTCCCTCGTGAGTTCTCGGTCACGACATTCTAGAGCTGCTTCTGCCTGTCTTTGTCGTGTTCACGTTGCATCTCGAGTCGCTGTTTGTATAAGGCCAACTCACGTTCACTTTCTTCCTCTTCAGTGCGGCCCTCTTTCACTTTCTCCTTCGGTGGCAGCTGCTCCTTGGCCAGGGCTGCCTCACGCTTGAGGCGGATTTCTCTCTTTGTCTTCCCTTCTGAGGGCAGCTTCACGCTCTTGTTCTNACAGTGGGTTGCCACAACTGTTGCCATACAGTGGGTGGCCACAACTGTTGCCATACATTGGGTGGCCACAACTGTTGCCATACAGTGGGTGGCCACAACTGTTGCCATACAGTGAGTGGCACAACTGTTGCCATACAGTGGGTGGCCACAACTGTTGCCATACATGTGGGTGGCCACAACTGTTGCCATACAGTGGGTGGCCACAACTGTTGCCATACAGTGAGTGGCCACAACTGTTGCCATACTTGGGTGGCCACAACTGTTGCCATACAGTGAGTGGCCACAACTGTTGCCATACAGTGAGTGGCCACAACTGTTGCCATACAGTGTGTGGCCACAACTGTTGCCATACATTGAGTGGCCACAACTGTTGCCATACAGTGGTTGCCACAACTGTTGCCATACAGTGGTGGCCACAACTGTTGCCATAAGTGGGTGGCCACAACTGTTGCCATACAGTGGGGTGGCCACAACTGTTGCCATACAGTGGGTGGCCACCACTGTTGCCATACAGTGGGTGGCCACCACTGTTGCCATACTGGGTGGCCACAACTGTTGCCATACAATGGTGGCCACAACTGTTGCCATACAGTGGGTGTCCACAACTGTTGCCATACAGTGAGTGGCCACAACTGTTGCCATACAGTGAGTGGCCACAACTGTTGCCATACAGTGAGTGGCCACAACTGTTGCCATACAGTGAGTGGCCACAACTGTTGCCATACAGTGAGTGGCCACAACTGTTGCCATACAGTGGGTGGCCACAACTGTTGCCATACAGTGTGGCCACAACTGTTGCATACAGTGGGGGCCACAACTGTTGCCATACAGTGAGTGGCCACAACTGTTGCCATACAGTGAGTGGCCACAACTGTTCCCATAGAGTAGTGGCCACAACTGTTGCCATACAGTGAGTGGCCCAACTGTTGCCATACAGTAAGTGGCCACAACTGTTCCCATACAGTGAGTGGCCACAACTGTTGCCATACAGTTGGGTGGCCACAACTGTTGCCATACAGTGAGTGGACCACAACTGTTGCCATACAGTAAGTGGCCACAACTGTTGCCATACAGTGAGTGGCCACAACTGTTCCATACAGTAAGTGGCCACAACTGTTGCCCATACAGTGAGTGGCCACAACTGTTGCCATACAGTGAGTGGCCACAACTGTTGCCATACAGTGAGTGGCCACAACTGTTCCCATACAGTGAGTGGCCACAACTGTTGCCATACAGTGAGTGGCCACAACTGTTGCCATACAGTGAGTGGCCACAACTGTTGCCATACAGTGAGTGGCCACAACTGTTGCCATACAGTGAGTGGCCACAACTGTTGCCATACAGTGAGTGGCCACAACTTTGCCATACAGTGAGTGGCCACAACTGTTGCCATACAGTGTGTGCCACAACTGTGCCATACAGTGAGTGGCCACAACTGTTGCCATACAGTGAGTGGCCACAACTGTTGCCATACAGTAAGTGGCCACAACTGTTGCCATACAGTGTGGCCACAACTGTTGCATACAGTGAGTGGCCACAACTGTTGACATACAGTGGGTGGCCACAACTGTTGCCATACAGTGGGTGGCCACAACTGTTGCCATACAGTGGGTGGCCACAACTGTTGCCATACAGTGGGTGGCCACAACTGTTGCCATACAGTGGGTGGCCACAACTGTTGCCATACAGTGGGTGGCCACAACTGTTGCCATACAGTGAGTGGCCATAACTGTTGCCATACAGTGAGTGGCCACAACTGTTGCCATACAGTTGGGTGGCCACAACTGTTGCCATACATTGGGTGGCCACAACTGTTGCCATACAGTGAGTGGCCACAACTGTTGCCATACAGTGGTGGCCACAACTGTTGCCATACAGTGAGTGGCCACAACTGTTGCCATACAGTGAGTGGCCACAACTGTTGCCATACAGTGAGTGGCCACAACTGTTGACATGCAGTAAGTGGCCACAACTGTTGCCATACAGTGGGTGGCCACAACTGTTGCCATACAGTGGGTGGCCACAACTGTTGCCATACAGTGGTGTGGCCACAACTGTTGCCATACAGTGGGGTGGCCACAACTGTTGCCATACAGTGGGTGGCCACAACTGTTGCCATACAGTGGGTGGCCACAACTGTTGCCATACAGTGAGTGGCCACAACTGTTGCCATACAGTGGGTGGCCACAACTGTTGCCATACAGTGAGTGGCCACAACTGTTGCCATACAGTGAGTGGCCACAACTGTTGCCATACAGTGGGTGGCCACAACTGTTGCCATACAGTGAGTGGCCACAACTGTTGCCATACAGTGGGTGGCCACAACTGTTGCCATACAGTGAGTGGCCACAAATGTTGCCATACAGTGGTTGCCACAACTGTTGCCATACAGTGAGTGGTAACAACTGTTGCCATACAGTGGGTGGCCACAACTGTTGCCATACAGTGGGGTGGCCACCACTGTTGCCATACAGTGAGTGGTAACAACTGTTGCCATACAGTGGGTGGCCACCACTGTTGCCATACAGTGGGGTGGCCACCACTGTTGCCATACAGTGGGTGGCCACAACTGTTGCCATACAATGAGTGGCCACAACTGTTGCCATACAGTGGGTGTCCACATTTGTTGCCATACAGTGAGTGGCCATAGCTGTTGCCATACAGTGAGTGGCCACAACTGTTGCCATACAGTGAGTGGCCACAACTGTTCCCATACAGTGAGTGGCCACAACTGTTGACATACAGTGAGTGGCCACAACTGTTGCCATACAGTGGGTGGCCACAACTGTTGCCATACAGTGGGTGGCCACAACTGTTGACATACAGTGAGTGGCCACAACTGTTGCCATACAGTGAGTGGCCACAACTGTTGCCATACAGTGAGTGGCCACAACTGTTGCCATACAGTGGGTGGCCACAACTGTTGCCATACAGTGAGTGGCCACAGCTGTTGCCATACAGTGAGTGGCCACAACTGTTCCCATACAGTGAGTGGCCACAACTGTTGCCATACAGTTGGGTGGCCACAACTGTTCCCATACAGTGAGTGGCCACAACTGTTGCCATACAGTAAGTGGCCACAACTGTTGCCATACAGTGAGTGGCCACAACTGTTCCCATACAGTAGTGGCCACAACTGTTCCCATACAGTGAGTGGCCACAACTGTTGCCATACAGTGAGTGGCCACAACTGTTGCCATACAGTGAGTGGCCACAACTGTTCCATACAGTGAGTGGCCACAACTGTTGCCATACAGTGAGTGGCCACAACTGTTGCCATACAGTGAGTGGCCACAACTGTTGCCATACAGTGAGTGGCCATAACTGTTGCCATACAGTGAGTGGCCACAACTGTTGCCATACAGTGAGTGGCCACAACTGTTGCCATACAGTGAGTGGCCACAACTGTTGCCATACAGTGAGTGGCCACAACTGTTGCCATACAGTGAGTGGCCACAACTGTTGCCATACAGTGAGTGGCCACAACTGTTGCCATACAGTGAGTGGCCACAACTGTTGCCATGCAGTTAGTGGCCACAACTGTTGACATACAGTGAGTGGCCACAACTGTTGCCATACAGTGGGTGGCCACAACTTTTGCCATACAGTGGGTGGCCACAACTGTTGCATACAGTTGGGTGGCCACAACTGTTGCCATACAGTGGGTGGCCACAACTGTTGCCATACAGTGGGTGGCCACAACTGTTGCATACAGTGGGTGGCCACAACTGTTGACATACAGTGGGTGGCCACAACTGTTGCCATACAGTGAGTGGCCACAACTGTTGCCATACAGTGAGTGGCCACAACTGTTGCCATACAGTTGGGTGGCCACAACTGTTGCCATACATTGGGTGGCCACAACTGTTGCCATACAGTGAGTGGCCACAACTGTTGCCATACAGTGGGTGGCCACAACTGTTGCCATACAGTGAGTGGCCACAACTGTTACCATACAGTGAGTGGCCACAACTGTTGCCATACAGTGAGTGGCCACAACTGTTGACATACAGTAAGTGGCCACAACTGTTGCCATACAGTGGGGTGGTCACAACTGTTGCCATACAGTGGGTGGCCACAACTGTTGCCATACAGTGGTGTGGCCACAACTGTTGCCATACAGTGGGGTGGCCACAACTGTTGCCATACAGTGGCGTGGCCACAAATGTTGCAATACAGTTAGTGGCCACAAATGTTGCCATACAGTGAGTGGCCACAACTGTTGCCATACAGTGAGTGGCCACAACTGTTCCCATACAGTGAGTGGCCACAACTGTTCCCATACAGTGAGTGGCCACAACTGTTGCCATACAGTGAGTGGCCACAACTGTTGCCATACAGTGAGTGGCCACAACTGTTCCCATACAGTGAGTGGCCACAACTGTTGCCATACAGTGAGTGGCCACAACTGTTGCCATACAGTGAGTGGCCACAACTGTTGCCATACAGTGAGTGGCCACAACTGTTGCCATACAGTGAGTGGCCACAACTGTTGCCATACAGTGAGTGGCCACAACTGTTGCCATACAGTGAGTGGCCACAACTGTTGCCATACAGTGGGTGGCCACAACTGTTGCCATACAGTGAGTGGCCACAACTGTTGCCATACAGTGAGTGGCCACAACTGTTGCCATACAGTAAGTGGCCACAACTGTTGCCATACAGTAGTGGCCACAACTGTTGCCATACAGTGAGTGGCCACAACTGTTGCCATACAGTGGGTGGCCACAACTGTTGCCATACAGTGGGTGGCCACAACTGTTGCCATACAGTGGGTGGCCACAACTGTTGCCATACAGTGAGTGGCCACAACTGTTGCCATACAGTGAGTGGCCACAACTGTTGCCATACAGTGAGTGGCCACAACTGTTGCCATACAGTGAGTGGCCACAACTGTTGCCATACAGTGGGTGGCCACAACTGTTGCCATACAGTGAGTGGCCACAACTGTTGCCATATAGTGGGTGGCCACAACTGTTGCCATACAGTGAGTGGCCACAACTGTTGTCATACAGTGGGTGGCCACAACTGTTGCCATACAGTGGGTGGCCACAACTGTTGCCATACAGTGAGTGGCCACAACTGTTGTCATACAGTGGGTGGCCACAACTGTTGCCATACAGTGGGTGGCCACAACTGTTGCCATACAGTGAGTGGCCACAACTGTTGCCATACAGTGGGTGGCCACAACTGTTGCCATACAGTGGGTGGCCACAACTGTTGCCATACAGTGAGTGGCCACAACTGTTTCCATACAGTGAGTGGCCACAACTGTTGCCATACAGTGAGTGGCCACAACTGTTGCCATACAGTGAGTGGCCACAACTGTTGCCATACAGTGAGTGGCCACAACTGTTGCCATACAGTGGGGTGGCCACAACTGTTGCCATACAGTGGGTGGCCACAACTGTTGTCATACTGTGGGTGGCCACAACTGTTGCCATACAGTGAGTGGCCACAACTGTTGCCATACAGTGGGTGGCCACAACTGTTGCCATACAGTGGGTGGCCACAACTGCTGCCATACAGTGAGTGGCCACAACTGTTGCCACACAGTGAGTGGCCACAACTGTTGCCATACAGTGGGTGGCCACAACTGTTGCCATACAGTGGGTGGCCACAACTGTTGCCATACAGTGAGTGGCCACAACTGTTGCCATACAGTGAGTGGCCACAACTGTTGCCACACAGTGAGTGGTAACAACTGTTGCCATACAGTGAGTGGCCACAACTGTTGCCATACAGTGGGATGGCCACAAATGTTGCCATACAGTGAGTGGCCACAACTGTTGCCATACAGTGAGTGGCCACAACTGTTGCCATAGAGTGAGTGGCCACAACTGTTGCCATACAGTGGGGTTGTACAGGTGTTGACTGTACAAGCAGGTGTAAAGTGTACAAGCAGGTGGTTACTGTACCAGCAGGTGTTGACTGTACAAGCAGGTGTAGAGTGTACCAGCAGGTGTTGACTGTACAAATGGCTGGGTACCGTTCTTTCACTCCATCCTTGTATCCAAAACTTGCTTCTTGCAGGGTCGGGGCTCGATCCCCGAGGGCGCAAGCGGTTGGGCAGCAACCCCTGACAGTCAGTCGCCACATCCCTGCCAAGTCTGATATAGTGATAACTACCTCAAGTTACCATGTAGTTTACTGAGAGTTTGGTTGTACTGGCAACTGGTACTCCCTGATGCCTGCAGACCTCACCAGAGTGCAAGAGGGTGATCACTCTGGCAACCTTGCACTCTACAAGGTTGTCTTAACGTGTCACGAGTTCTCACACTCTCAGCACCTTCACCAATATTACCAATATTTAGAAACACTCGAGAAGTCCTTTACCAATGTTGTGACTCAAGGGCGCCTTCCTCCACTTTCTCACTACACCTCCACACTCGTTACTGTCTTATGTTGCTGAACCACCCAGTAGGTCTACATCCACACCTGTTACTGTATTACATCCACACCTGTTACTGTACTATGTCCACACCTGCTACTCTACTATGTCCACACCTGTTACTGTACTATGTCCACACCTGTTACTGTACTACGTCCACACCAGTTACTGTACTATGTCCACACCTGTTACTGTACTACATCCACACCTGTTACTGTACTATGTCCACACCTGTTACTGTACTACATCCACACCAGTTACTGTACTACATTCACACCTGTTACTGTACTACATCCACACCTGTTACTGTACTATGTCCACACCTGTTACTGTACTACATCCACACCTGTTACTGTAATATGTCCACACCTGTTACTGTACTATGTCCACACCTGTTACTGTACTACATCCACACCAGTTACTGTACTACATTCACACCTGTTACTGTACTACATCCACACCTGTTACTGTACTATGTCCACACCTGTTACTGTACTACATCCACACCTGTTACTGTAATATGTCCACACCTGTTACTGTACTATGTCCACACCTGTTACTGTACTACATCCACACCAGTTACTGTACTCCATTCACACCTGTTACTGTACTACATCCACACCTGTTACTGTACTATGTCCACACCTGTTACTGTACTACATCCACACCTGTTACTGTAATATGTCCACACCTGTTACTGTACTATGTCCACACCTGTTACTCTACTATGTCCACACCTGTTACTCTACTATGTCCACACCTTTACTGTACTACGTCCACACCAGTTACTGTAATATGTCCACACCTGTTACTGTAATATGTCCACACCTGTTACTGTACTATGTCCACACCTGTTACTGTACTATGTCCACACATGTTACTGTAATATGTCCACACCTGTTACTGTACTATGTCCACACCTGTTACTGTACTATGTCCACACCTGTTACTGTAATATGTCCACACCTGTACTGTACTATGTCCACACCTGTTACTCTAATATGTCCACACCTGTTACTGTACTACATTCACACTTGTTACTGTACTACATCCACACCTGTTACTGTACTACATCCACACCTGTTACTGTACTACATCCACACCTGTTACTGTACTACATCCATACCTGTTACTGTACAACATCCACACCTGTTACTCTACTACATCCACACCTGTTACTGTACTATGTCCATGCCTGTTACTATACTATGTCCACACCTGTTACTCTACTACATCCACACCTGTTACTGTAATGTCCACACCTGTTACTCTACTACATCACACCTGTTACTGTACTACATCCACACCTGTTACTGTACTAAATCCACACCTGTTACTGTACTATGTCCACACCTGTTACTGTACTACATCCACACCTGCTACTGTACAACATCCACACCAGTTACTGTACTACATCCACACCTGTTACTGTACTACATCCACACCTGTTACTGTACTACATCCAACCTGTTACTCTACTACATCCACACCTGTTACTATACATCCATACCTGTTACTATACTATGTCCACACCTGTTACTGTACTACATCCACACCAGTTACTGTACTACATCCACCTGTTACTGTACTACATCCACACCTGTTACTGTACTACATCCACACCTGTTACTGTACTACATCCACACCTGTTACTGTACTACATCCACACATGTTACTGTACTACATCCACACCTGTTACTGTACTATGTCACACCTGTTACTGTACTACATCCACACCTGTTACTGTACTACATCCACACCTGTACTGTACTACATCCACACCTGTTACTGTACAACATACACACTGTTACTGTACTACATCCATACCTGTTACTGTACTACATCCACACTGTTACTGTACTACATCCACACCTGTTACTGTACTACATCCACACCTGTTACTGTACTACATCACACCTGTTACTGTACTACATCCACACCTGTTACTGTACTACATCACACCTGTTACTGTACTACATCCACACCTGTTACTGTACTACATCCACACCTGTTACTGTACTACATCCACACCTGTTACTGTACTACATCACAACCTGTTACTGTACTACATCAAACCTGTTACTGTACTACATCCACACCTGTTACTGTACTANTTGCGTGTGGCCACAACTCTTCCATATTGCGTGTGGCCACAACTGTTCCCATATTGCGTGTGGCCACAACTGTCCCATATTGGGTGGCCACAACTGTTCCCATATTACGTGAGGCCACAACTGTTCCCATATTACGTGAGGCCACGTGGGTGGCCACAACTGTTGCAATAAGTGGGTGGCCACAACTGTTGCCATACAGTGGGTGGCCACAACTGTTGCAATACAGTAGGTGGCCACAACTGTTGCCATACAGTGGGTGGCCACAACTGTTGCAATACAGTGGGTGGCCACAACTGTTCCCTACAGTGGGTGGCCACAACTGTTGCCATACAGTGGGTGGCCACAACTGTTGCCATACAGTGGGTGGCCACAACTGTTGCCATACAGTGGGTGGCCACAACTGTTGCCATACAGTGGGTGGCCACAACTGTTGCCATACAGTGGGTGGCCACAACTGTTGCCATACAGTGGGTGGCCGCAACTGTTGCCATACAGTTGGGTGGCCACAACTGTTGCCATACAGTGAATGGCCACAACTGTTGCCATACAGTGAGGTGGCCACAACTGTTGCCATACAGTGGGTGGCAACAACTGTTGCCATACAGTGGGTGGCCACAACTGTTGCCATACAGTGGGGTGGCCACAACTGTTGCCATACAGTGGGTAGCCGCAACTGTTGCCATACAGTGGGGTGGCCACAACTGTTGCCATACAGTGGGTGGCCACAACTGTTGCCATACAGTGGTGGACCACAACTGTTGCCATACAGTGGGTGGCCACAACTGTTGCCATACAGTGGGTGGCCACAACTGTTGCATACAGGGGGTGGCCACAACTGTTGCCATACAGTGGGTGGCCACAACTGTTGCCATACAGTGGAATGGCCACAACTGTTGCCATACAGTAGGTAGCCGAACTGTTGCCATACAGTGGGTAGCCACAACTGTTGCCATACAGTGGGGTGGCCACAACTGTTGCCATACAGTGGGGTGGCCACAACTGTTGCCATACAGTGAGTGGCCACAACTGTTGCCATACAGTGAGTGGCCACAACTGTTGCCATACAGTGAGTGGCCACAACTGTTGCCATACAGTGAGTGGCCACAACTGTTGCCATACAGTGGGTGGCCACAACTGTTGCCATACAGTGGGTGGCCACAACTGTTGCCATACATGGGTGGCCACAACTGTTGCCATACAGTGGGTGGCCACAACTGTTGCCATACAGGGGTGGCCACAACTGTTGCCATACAGTGGGTGGCCACAACTGTTGCCATACAGTGGTGGCCACAACTGTTGCCATACAGTGGGTGGCCACAACTGTTGCCATAC
The DNA here is from genome assembly GCA_020271785.1 of Procambarus virginalis. Lineage (NCBI taxonomy): Eukaryota > Metazoa > Arthropoda > Malacostraca > Decapoda > Cambaridae > Procambarus > Procambarus virginalis. Next base: position 40,444 of record WNGS01001200.1, on the reverse strand, counting down.
ATGGGGTGGCCACAACTGTTGCCATACAGTGGGTGGCCACAACTGTTGCCATACAGTGGGTGGCCACAACTGTTGCCATACAGTGGGTGGCCACAACTGTTGCCATACAGTGGGTGGCCACAACTGTTGCCATACATGGGTGGCCACAACTGTTGCCATACAGTGGGTGGCCACAACTGTTGCCATACAGTGAGTGGCCACAACTGTTGCCATACAGTGGGTGGCCACAACTGTTGCCATACAGTGGGTGGCCACAACTGTTGCCATACAGTGAGTGGCCACAACTGTTGCCATACAGTGGGTGGCAACAACTGTTGCCATACAGTGGGTGGCCACAACTGTTGCCATACAGTGGGTGGCCACAACTGTTGCCATACAGTGGGTGGCCACAACTGTTGCCATACAGTGAGTGGCCACAACTGTTGCCATACAGTGGGTGGCCACAACTGTTGCCATACAGTGGGTGGCCACAACTGTTGCCATATAGTGGGTGGCCACAACTGTTGCCATACAGTGAGTGGCCACAACTGTTGCCATACAGTGGGTGGCCACAACTGTTGCCATACAGTTGGGTGGCCACAACTGTTGCCATACATGGGTGGCCACAACTGTTGCCATACATTGGGTGGCCACAACTGTTGCCATACAGTGGGTGGCCACAACTGTTGCCATACATAGGGGTGGCCACAACTGTTGCCATACAGTGGGTGGCCACAACTGTTGCCATAGAGTAGGTGGCCACAACTGTTGCCATACATAGGGGTGGCCACAACTGTTGCCATACAGTGGGTGGCCACAACTGTTGCCATACAGTGAGTGGCCACAACTGTTGCCATACAGTGAGTGGCCACAACTGTTGCCATACAGTGAGTGGCCACAACTGTTGCCATACAGTGAGTGGCCACAACTGTTGCCATACAGTGAGTGGCCACAACTGTTGCCATACAGTGGGTGGCCACAACTGTTGCCATACAGTGGGTGGCCACAACTGTTGCCATACATTGGGTGGCCACAACTGTTGCCATACAGTGGGTGGCCACAACTGTTGCCATACATAGGGTGGCCACAACTGTTGCCATACAGTGGGTGGCCACAACTGTTGCCATACAGTAGGTGGCCACAACTGTTGCCATACATGGGTGGCCACAACTGTTGCCATACAGTGGGTGGCCACAACTGTTGCCACATAGTGAGTGGCCACAACTGTTGCCATACAGTGAGTGGCCACAACTGTTGCCATACAGTGAGTGGCCACAACTGTTGCCATACAGTGAGTGGCCACAACTGTTGCCATACAGTGAGTGGCCACAACTGTTGCCATACAGTTGGGTGGCCACAACTGTTGCCATACATTGGGTGGCCACAACTGTTGCCATACATTGGGTGGCCACAACTGTTGCCATACAGTGGGTGGCCACAACTGTTGCCATACAGTGGTGGCCACAACTGTTGCCATACAGTGGGTGGCCACAACTGTTGCCATACAGTAGGTGGCCACAACTGTTGCCATACATAGGGGTGGCCACAACTGTTGCCATACAGTGGGTGGCCACAACTGTTGCCATACAGTGAGTGGCCACAACTGTTGCCATACAGTGAGTGGCCACAACTGTTGCCATACAGTGAGTGGCCACAACTGTTGCCATACAGTGAGTGGCCACAACTGTTGCCATACAGTGAGTGGCCACAACTGTTGCCATACATTGGGTGGCCACAACTGTTGCCATACATTGGTGGCCACAACTGTTGCCATAGAGTGGGTGGCCACAACTGTTGCCATACATAGGGTGGCCACAACTGTTGCCATACAGTGGGTGGCCACAACTGTTGCCATAGAGAAGGTGGCCACAACTGTTGCCATACATAGGGGTGGCCACAACTGTTGCCATACAGTGGGTGGCCACAACTGTTGCCACATAGTGAGTGGCCACAACTGTTGCCATACAGTGAGTGGCCACAACTGTTGCCATACAGTGAGTGGCCACAACTGTTGCCATACAGTGAGTGGCCACAACTGTTGCCATACAGTGAGTGGCCACAACTGTTGCCATACAGTGAGTGGCCACAACTGTTGCCATACAGTGGTTGCCACAACTGTTGCCATACAGTGAGTGGCCACAACTGTTGCCATACAGTGGGTGGCCACAACTGTTGCCATACAGTGGGGTGGCCACAACTGTTGCCATACAGTGAGTGGCCACAACTGTTGCCATACAGTAGGTGGCCACAACTGTTGCCATACAGTAGTGGCCACAACTGTTGCCATACAGTGAGTGGCCACAACTGTTGCCATACAGTGAGTGGCCACAACTGTTGCCATACAGTGAGTGGCCACAACTGTTGCCATACAGTGGGTGGCCACAACTGTTGCCATACATTGGGTGGCCACAACTGTTGCCATACAGTGGGTGGCCACAACTGTTGCCATACAGTGGGTGGCCACAACTGTTGCCATACATAGAGTGGGTGGCCACAACTGTTGCCATACATAGGGGTGGCCACAACTGTTGCCATACAGTGAGTGGCACAACCATACAGTGAGTGGCCACAACATTGGGTGGCCACAACTGTTGCCATACAGTGAGTGGCCACAACTGTTGCCATACAGTGAGTGGCCACAACTGTTGCCATACAGTTGGGTGGCCACAACTGTTGCCATACATGGGTGGCCACAACTGTTGCCATACAGTGGGTGGCCACAACTGTTGCCATACAGTGGGTGGCCACAACTGTTGCCATACATAGGGTGGCCACAACTGTTGCCATACAGTGAGTGGCCACAACTGTTGCCATACAGTGAGTGGCCACAACTGTTGCCATACAGTGAGTGGCCACAACTGTTGCCATACAGTGAGTGGCCACAACTGTTGCCATACAGTGAGTGGCCACAACTGTTGCCATACAGTGAGTGGCCACAACTGTTGCCATACAGTGAGTGGCCACAACTGTTGCCATACAGTGAGTGGCCACAACTGTTGCCATACAGTGGGTGGCCACAACTGTTGCCATACAGTGGTGGCCACAACTGTTGCCATACAGTGGGTGGCCACAACTGTTGCCATAGAGTGGGTGGCCACAACTGTTGCCATACATAGGGGTGGCCACAACTGTTGCCATACAGTGGGTGGCCACAACTGTTGCCATAGAGTAGGTGGCCACAACTGTTGCCATACATAGGGGTGGCCACAACTGTTGCCATACAGTGGGTGGCCACAACTGTTGCCACATAGTGAGTGGCCACAACTGTTGCCATACAGTGAGTGGCCACAACTGTTGCCATACAGTGAGTGGCCACAACTGTTGCCATACAGTGAGTGGCCACAACTGTTGCCATACAGTGAGTGGCCACAACTGTTGCCATACAGTTGGGTGGCCACAACTGTTGCCATACATTGGGTGGCCACAACTGTTGCCATACAGTGGGTGGCCACAACTGTTGCCATACATAGGGGTGGCCACAACTGTTGCCATACAGTGGGTGGCCACAACTGTTGCCATACAGTAGGTGGCCACAACTGTTGCCATACATAGGGGTGGCCACAACTGTTGCCATACAGTGGGTGGCCACAACTGTTGCCATACAGTGAGTGGCCACAACTGTTGCCATACAGTGGGTGGCCACAACTGTTGCCATACAGTGAGTGGCCACAACTGTTGCCATACAGTGGGTGGCCACAACTGTTGCCATACAGTGGGTGGCCACAACTGTTGCCATACAGTGAGTGGCCACAACTGTTGCCATACAGTGAGTGGCCACAACTGTTGCCATACAGTGAGTGGCCACAACTGTTGCCATACAGTGGGTGGCCACAACTGTTGCCATACAGTGGTGGCCACAACTGTTGCCATACAGTGGGTGGCCACAACTGTTGCCATACATAGGGTGGCCACAACTGTTGCCATACAGTGGGTGGCCACAACTGTTGCCATACAGTAGGTGGCCACAACTGTTGCCATACATAGGGGTGGCCACAACTGTTGCCATACAGTGGGTGGCCACAACTGTTGCCATACAGTGAGTGGCCACAACTGTTGCCATACAGTGAGTGGCCACAACTGTTGCCATACAGTGGGTGGCCACAACTGTTGCCATACAGGGGTGGCCACAACTGTTGCCATACAGTGGGTGGCCACAACTGTTGCCATAGAGTAGGTGGCCACAACTGTTGCCATACATAGGGGTGGCCACAACTGTTGCCATACAGTGGGTGGCCACAACTGTTGCCACATAGTGAGTGGCCACAACTGTTGCCATACAGTGAGTGGCCACAACTGTTGCCATACAGTGAGTGGCCACAACTGTTGCCATACAGTGAGTGGCCACAACTGTTGCCATACAGTGAGTGGCCACAACTGTTGCCATACAGTGGGTGGCCACAACTGTTGCCATACAGTGGGTGGCCACAACTGTTGCCATACAGTGGGTGGCCACAACTGTTGCCATACAGTGGGTGGCCACAACTGTTGCCATACATGGGTGGCCACAACTGTTGCCATACAGTGGGTGGCCACAACTGTTGCCATACAGTAGGTGGCCACAACTGTTGCCATACAGGGGTGGCCACAACTGTTGCCATACAGTGGGTGGCCACAACTGTTGCCATACAGTGGGTGGCCACAACTGTTGCCATACAGTGGGTGGCCACAACTGTTGCCATACAGTGGGTGGCCACAACTGTTGCCATACAGTGGGTGGCCACAACTGTTGCCATACAGTGAGTGGCCACAACTGTTGCCATACAGTGGGTGGCCACAACTGTTGCCATACAGTGGGTGGCCACAACTGTTGCCATACAGTGGGTGGCCACAACTGTTGCCATACAGTGAGTGGCCACAACTGTTGCCATACAGTGAGTGGCCACAACTGTTGCCATACAGTGAGTGGCCACAACTGTTGCCATACAGTGAGTGGCCACAACTGTTGCCATACAGTGAGTGGCCACAACTGTTGCCATACAGTGAGTGGCCACAACTGTTGCCATACAGTGGTGGCCACAACTGTTGCCATACAGTGAGTGGCCACAACTGTTGCCATACAGTGGGTGGCCACAACTGTTGCCATACAGTGGGTGGCCACAACTGTTGCCATACAGTGAGTGGCCACAACTGTTGCCATACAGTGGGTGGCCACAACTGTTGCCATACAGTGGGTGGCCACCACTGTTGCCATACAGTGGGTGGCCACAACTGTTGCCATACAGTGAGTGGCCACAACTGTTGCCATACAGTGGGTGGTCCACATTTGTTGCCATACAGTGAGTGGCCACAGCTGTTGCCATACAGTGAGTGGCCACAACTGTTGCCATACAGTGAGTGGCCACAACTGTTCCCATACAGTGAGTGGCCACAACTGTTGACATACAGTGAGTGGCCACAACTGTTGCCATACAGTGGTGGCCACAACTGTTGCCATACAGTGGGTGGCCACAACTGTTGCCATACAGTGAGTGGCCACAACTGTTGCCATACAGTGAGTGGCCACAACTGTTGCCATACAGTGAGTGGCCACAACTGTTTCCCATAGAGTGAGTGGCCACAACTGTTGCCATACAGTGAGTGGCCACGCTGTTGCCATACAGTGGTGGCCACAACTGTTGCCATACAGTGAGTGGCCACAACTGTTGCCATACAGTGAGTGGCCACAACTGTTGCCATACAGTGAGTGGCCACAACTGTTGCCATACAGTGAGTGGCCACAACTGTTGCCATACAGTGAGTGGCCACAACTGTTGCCATACAGTGAGTGGCCACAACTGTTGCCATACAGTGAGTGGCCACAACTGTTGCCATACAGTGAGTGGCCACAACTGTTGCCATACAGTGAGTGGCCACAACTGTTGCCATACAGTGAGTGGCCACAACTGTTGCCATACAGTGAGTGGCCACAACTGTTGCCATACAGTGAGTGGCAACAACTGTTGCCATACAGTGAGTGGCCACAACTGTTGCCATACAGTGAGTGGCCACAACTGTTGCCATACAGTGAGTGGCCACAACTGTTGCCATACAGTAAGTGGCCACAACTGTTGCCATACAGTGAGTGGCCACAAATGTTGCCATACAGTGGTTGCCACAACTGTTGCCATACAGTGAGTGGTAACAACTGTTGCCATACAGTGGGTGGCCACAACTGTTGCCATA
>WNGS01001200.1:21068-31600 GCA_020271785.1 Procambarus virginalis | reverse complement strand
ACATCTCCCAACACCCCACATAGGCTACTAACACCTTGAGTACCTGTGTATAACTTACCCTCGTACCCTGTGTATTCATGTGTATCCTCAGGTTTAACATACGTATTACCAATACAAAACTATCACTCCCGTAAATATTTAAATCTATGGCGATAGTAACATAGATAATTAAAGATAGACACCAAACGCATTCTGTGTTAACCGAGATATTTCGCTCTTACAAAAGTGCCTTTTCGTTATATAATTGTTTCCTTCACAGTAAGAAATCGTATATGTTTACTGAGTGTCGTGCATTTGAGTGCCTGGCATTAAGCACCTCTGGTAACTGTAGACGACGTGATCCCATCTCCTGGAACCTCTGGCACTATAGACGAGGTGATCCCCATCTCCTGGCACCCTCTGGCACTATAGACGACGTGATCCCCATCTCTGGAACCTCTGGTACTGTAGACGACGTGATCCCATCTCCTGGAACCTCTGGTACTATAGACGAGGTGATCCCCATCTCCTGGAACCTCTGGCACTATAGACGACGTGATCCCCATCTCCTGGAACCTCTGGTACTGTAGACGACGTGATCCCCATCTCCTGGAACCTCTGGTACTATAGACGAGGTGATCCCCATCTCCTGGAACCTCTGGTACTGCAGCAGACTGTGGCAGAGGATATGACGCAATAATTACACATAGTGTTGACATGTCCGTTTAGGTAGTGACGTAAGCTTACTCTATACCAGTGAGTTTCCCCAGTGCTCATGTCCGGAGAAGGTTGTGTTTGACGGGGTGAAGGCTGGCTTGAGAGTGAGTGTGTGTGAGGCTGCCGGGTGGCGCACTCCGGTCCGGGTGGTAGACACGGACCTCTTGCACGAATTTAGGGTCCAGTTGGCTCGGAACATTCCGGTGAGGGTGAAAGTGGTAGAGTTAGCTTTACCGTTTCTTAGTATGCATCTACGCAATAAGCACACGCGCGAGCGCGCACACACACACATACACACGCGCGCACTCACTCATTCACTCACATACTCACTCACTCACACACGAAGCTTTTCTCGACTTCATGCTGGCCACACAAATAAAATATATTGTGAAAATTTGTAAATCCGGTAATACGAAACGGAAATCCTCCTGGCAGGCTTCCACACGACCTGTGATGGCCACACTGGCCGCACCCCCGCCCGTCCAGGCCCGTGGTGAGTGTGTGGCCACAACTGTTCCATATGGCGTGTGGCCACAACTGTTCCCATAAGGCGTGTGGCCACAAATGTTCCTAAATGGCGTGTGGCCACAACTATTCCCATATGGCGTGTGGCCACAACTGTTCCCATATGGCGTGTGGCCACAACTGTTCCCATATGCGTGTGGCCACAACTCTTCCAATATGGAGTGTGGCCACAGCTGTTCCCATATGGCGTGTGGCCAAAACTGTTCCTATACAGTGAGTGGCCACAACTGTTCCCATATGCGTGTGGCCACAACTCTTCCAATATGGAGTGTGGCCACAGCTGTTCCCATATGGCGTGTGGCCAAAACTGTTTCCTATACAGTGAGTGGCCACAACTGTTCCTATATGGCGTGTGGCCACAACTGTTCCTATACCGTGAGTGGCCACAACTGTTCCAATACAGTGAGTGGCCACAACTGTTCCTATAGAGTGAGTGGCCACAACTGTTCCTATACAGTGAGTGGCCATAACTCTTCCCATAGAGGTGTGTGGCCACAACTCTTCCCATAGAGGTGTGTGGCCACAACTCTTCCCATAGAGTGTGTGGCCACAACTCTTCCCAAAGAGGTGTGTGGCCACAACTCTTCCCATATGGCGTGTGGCCACAACTCTTCCCATATGGCGTGTGGCCACACCTCTTCCCATATGGCGTGTAGCCACAACTCTTCCCATATGGCGTGTGGCCACAACTCTTCCCATGTTGAGTGTGGCCACAACTGTTCCCATATTGCGTGTGGCCACAACTCTTCCCATATCGCGTGTGGCCACAACTCTTCCCATATGGCGTGTGGCCACAACTCTTCCCATATGGCATGTGGCCACAACTCTTCCCATATGGCGTGTGGCCACAACTCTTCCCATATGGCGTGTGGCCACACCTCTTCCCATATCGCGTGTGGCCACAACTCTTCCCATATGGCGTGTGGCCACAACTGTTCCCATATGGCGTGTGGCCACAACTCTTCCCATACGGCGTGTGGCCACAACTGTTCCCATATGGCGTGTGGCCACAACTGTTCCCATATGGCATGTGGCCACAACTGTTCCCATATGGCATGTGGCCACAACTGTTCCCATATGGCATGTGGCCACAACTGTTCCCATATGGCATGTGGCCACAAATGTTCCCATATGGCATGTGGCCACAACTGTTCCCATATGGCATGTGGCCAAAAATGTTCCCATATGGCATGTGGCCACAAATGTTCCCATATGGCATGTGGCCACAACTGTTCCCATATGGCATGTGGCCACAACTGTTCCCATATGGCGTGTGGCCACAACTGTTCCCATATGGCATGTGGCCACAACTGTTCCCATATGGCATGTGGCCACAACTGTTCCCATATGGCATGTGGCCACAACTGTTCCCATATGGCATGTGGCCACAACTGTTCCCATATGGCATGTGGCCACAACTGTTCCCATATGGCATGTGGACACAACTGTTCCCATATGGCATGTGGCCACAAATGTTCCCATATGGCATGTGGCCACAAATATTCCCATATGGCGTGTGGCCACAAATGTTCCCATATGGCATGTGGCCACAACTGTTCCCATATGGCATGTGGCCACAACTGTTCCTATATGCGTGTGGCCACAACTCTTCCCATATGGAGTGTGGCCACAGCTGTTCCCATATGGCGTGTGGCCACAACTGTTCCTATACAGTGAGTGGCCACAACTGTTCCTATACAGTGAGTGGCCACAACTGTTCCTATACAGTGAGTGGCCACAACTGTTCCTATACAGTGAGTGGCCACAACTGTTCCTATACAGTGAGTGGCCACAACTGTTCCTATACAGTGAGTGGCCACAACTGTTCCTATACAGTGAGTGGCCACAACTGTTCCTATACAGTGAGTGGCCACAACTGTTCACAATGGCATGTGGCCACAACTGTTCACAATGGCATGTGGCCACAACTGTTCACAAATGGCATGTGGCCACAACTGTTCCTAAAAGTGAATGGCCATAACTCTTCCCATAGAGGTGTGTGGCCACAACTCTTCCCATAGAGGTGTGTGGCCACAACTCTTCCCATAGAGGTGTGTGGCCACAACTCTTCCCATAGAGGTGTGTGGCCACAACTCTTCCCATAGAGGTGTGTGGCCACAACTCTTCCCATAGAGTCGTATGGCCACAACTCTTCCCATAGAGGTGTGTGGCCACAACTCTCCCCATAGAGGTGTGTGGCCACAACTCTTCCCATATGGCGTGTGGCCACAACTCTTCCCATATGGCGTGTGGCCACAACTCTTTCCATATGGCGTGTGGCCACAACTCTTCCCATACGGCGTGTGGCCACACATCTTCCCATATGGCGTGTGGCCACAAATCTCCCCATATGGCGTGTGGCCACAACTGTTCCCATATTGCGTGTGGCCACAACTCTTCCCATATGGCGTGTGGCCACAATTCTTCCCATATGGTGTGTGGCCACAACTCTTCCAATATGGCGTGTGGCCATAACTCTTCCAATATGGCGTGTGGCCACAACTCTTCCAATATGGCGTGTGGCCACAACTCTTCCCATATGGCGTTTGGCCACAACTCTTCCAATATGGCGTGTGGCCACAACTCTTCCAATATGGCGTGTGGCCACAACTCTTCCAATATGGCGTGTGGCCACAACTCTTCCCATATGGCGTGTGGCCACAACTCTTCCAATATGGCGTGTGGCCACAACTCTTCCCATGTTGCGTGTGGCCACGACTGTTCCCATATTGCGTGTGGCCACAACTGTTCCCATATTGCGTGTGGCCACAACTCTTCCCATATGGCGTGTGACCACAATTCTTCCCATATGGCGTGTGGCCATAACTCTTTCAATATGGCGTGTGGCCACAACTCTTCCAATATGGCGTGTGGCCACAACTCTTCCCATATGGCGTGTGGCCACAACTCTTCCAATATGGCGTGTGGCAACAACTCTTCCAATATGGCGTGTGGCCACAACTCTTCAAATATGGCGTGTGGCCACAACTCTTCCCATATGGCGTGTGGCCACAACTCTTCCAATATGGCGTGTGGCCACAACTCTTCCCATGTTGCGTGTGGCCACGACTGTTCCCATATTGCGTGTGGCCACAACTGTTCCCATATTGCGTGTGGCCACAACTCTTCCCATATGGCGTATGGCCACAACTCTTCCAATATGGCGTGTGGCCACAACTGTTCCCATATTGCGTGTGGCCACAACTGTTCCCATATTGCGTGAGGCCACAACTGTTCCCATATTACGTGAGGCCACAATTGTTCAAATATTGTGTTCCCATACAGTGGGTGGCCACAACTGTTGCAATACAGTGGGTGGCCACAACTGTTGCAATACAGTGACTGGCCACAACTGTTGCAATACAGTGAGTGGCCACAACTCTTCCCATACAGTGAGTGGCCACAACTGTTGCAATACAGTGGGTGGCCACAACTGTTCCCATACAGTGAGTGGCCACAACTGTTGCCATACAGTGGGTGGCCACAACTGTTGCAATACAGTGGGTGGCCACAACTGTTGCCATACAGTGGGTGGCCACAACTGTTGCAATACAGTGGGTGGCCACAACTGTTGCAATACAGTGGGTGGCCACAACTGTTGCCATACAGTGGGTGGCCACAACTGTTGCTATACAGTGGGTGGCCACAACTGTTGCCATACAGTGGGTGGCCACAACTGTTGCAATACAGTGGGTGGCCACAACTGTTGCCATACAGTGGGTGGCCACAACTGTTGCAATACAGTGGGTGGCCACAACTGTTGCTATACAGTGGGTGCCCACAACTGTTGCAATACAGTGGGTGGCCACAACTGTTGCCATACAGTGGGTGGCCACAACTGTTGCCATACAGTGGAGGTGGCCACAACTGTTGCCATACAGTGGAGGTGGCAACAACTGTTGCCATACAGTGAGTGGCCACAATTGTTGCCATACAGTGGGTGGCCACAACTGTTGCCATACAGTGGAGGTGGCCACAACTGTTGCCATACAGTGGAGGTGGCAACAACTGTTGCCATACAGTGAGTGGTAACAATTGTTGCCATACAGTTGGTGGCCACAACTGTTGCCATACAGTGGAGGTGGCCACAACTGTTGCCATACAGTGGAGGTGGCAACAACTGTTGCCATACAGTGGGTGGCCACAACTGTTGCCTTACAGTGGAGGTGGCCACAACTGTTGCCATACAGTGGGTGGCCACAACCGTTGCCATACAGTTGGTGGCAACACCTGTTGCCATACAGCGGAGGTGGCCACAACTGTTGCCATACAGTGGGTGGCCACAACTGTTGCCATACAGTGGGTAGCCGCAACTGCTGCCATACAGTTGGGTGGCCACAACTGTTGCCATACAGTGAATGGCCACAACTGTTGCCATACAGTGGGTAGCCGCAACTGTTGCCATACAGTGGGGTGGCCACAACTGTTGCCATACAGTGGGTGGCCACAACTGTTGCTATACAGTGAGTGGCCACAACTGTTGCCATACAGTGGGTGGCCACAACTGTTGCCACACAGTGAGTGGCCACAACTGTTGCCATACAGTGAGTGGCCACAACTGTTGCCATACAGTGAGTGGCCACAACTGTTGCCATACAGTGAGTGGCCACAACTGTTGCCATACAGTGAGTGGCCACAACTGTTGCCATACAGTTGGGTGGCCACAACTGTTGCCATACATTGGGTGGCCACAACTGTTGCCATACATTGGGTGGCCACAACTGTTCCCATAGAGTGGGTGGCCACAACTGTTGCCATACATAGGGGTGGCCACAACTGTTGCCATACAGTGGGTAGCCGCAACTGTTGCCATACAGTGGGGTGGCCACAACTGTTGCCATACAGTGGGTGGCCACAACTGTTGCTATACAGTGAGTGGCCACAACTGTTGCCATACAGTGGGTGGCCACAACTGTTGCCACACAGTGAGTGGCCACAACTGTTGCCATACAGTGAGTGGCCACAACTGTTGCCATACAGTGAGTGGCCACAACTGTTGCCATACAGTGAGTGGCCACAACTGTTGCCATACAGTGAGTGGCCACAACTGTTGCCATACAGTTGGGTGGCCACAACTGTTGCCATACATTGGGTGGCCACAACTGTTGCCATACATTGGGTGGCCACAACTGTTGCCATAGAGTGGGTGGCCACAACTGTTGCCATACATAGGGGTGGCCACAACTGTTGCCATACAGTGGGTGGCCACAACTGTTGCCATAGAGTAGGTGGCCACAACTGTTGCCATACATAGGGGTGGCCACAACTGTTGCCATACAGTGGGTGGCCACAACTGTTGCCATACAGTGGGTGGCCACAACTGTTGCCATACAGTGGGTGGCCACAACTGTTGCCATACAGTGGGTGGCCACAACTGTTGCCATACATTGGGTGGCCACAACTGTTGCTATACATTGGCTGGCAACAACTGCTGCCATAGAGTGGGTGGCAACAACTGTTGCCATACATAGGGGTGGCCACAACTGTTGCCATACAGTGAGTGGCCACAACTGTTGCCATACAGTGGGTGGCCACAACTGTTGCCATACAGTGGGGTGGCCACAACTGTTGCCATACAGTGGATGACCACAACAGTTGCCATACAGTGGGTGGCCACAACTGTTGCCATACAGTGGGGTGGTCACAACTGTTGCCATACAGTGGGGTGGCCACAACTGTTGCCATACAGTGGGGTGGCCACAAATGTTGCCATACAGTGAGTGGCCACAACTGTTGCCATACAGTGAGTGGCCACATCTGTTACCATACAGTGAGTGGCCACAACTGTTGCCATACAGTGAGTGGCCACAACTGTTGCCATACACTGGGTGGCCACAACTGTTGCCATACAGTGAGTGGCCACAAATGTTGCCATACAGTGGTTGCCACAACTGTTGCCATACAGTGAGTGGTAACAACTGTTGCCATACAGTGGGTGGCCACAACTGTTGCCATACAGTGGGGTGGCCACCACTGTTGCCATACAGTGAATGGTCACAATTGCTGCCATACAGTGGGTAGCCACAACTGTTGCCATACAGTGGGGTGGCCACAACTGTTGCCATACAGTGGGTGGCCATAACTGTTGCCATACAATGAGTGGCCACAACTGTTGCCATACAGTGGGTGGCCACATTTGTTGCCATACAGTGAGTGGTCATAGCTGTTGCCATACAGTGAGTGGCCACAACTGTTGCCATACAGTGAGTGTCCACAACTGTTCCCATACAGTGAGTGGCCACAACTGTTGACATACAGTGAGTGGTCACAACTGTTGCCATACAGTGGGTGGCCACAACTGTTGCCATACAGTGAGTGGCCATAACTGTTGCCATACAGTGAGTGGCCACAACTGTTGCCATACAGTGAGTGGCCACAACTGTTCCCATACAGTGAGTGGCCACAACTGTTGCCATACAGTGAGTGGCCATAGCTGTTGCCGTACAGTAAGTGGCCACAACTGTTCCCATACAGTGAGTGGCCACAACTGTTGCCATACAGTTGGGTGGCCACAACTGTTCTCATACAGTGAGTGGCCACAACTGTTGCCATACAGTAAGTGGCCACAACTGTTGCCATACAGTGAGTGGCCACAACTGTTCCCATACAGTAAGTGGCCACAACTGTTCCCATACAGTGAGTGGCCACAACTGTTGCCATACAGTGGGTGGCCACAACTGTTGCCATACAGTGAGTGGCCACAACTGTTGCCATACAGTAAGTGGCCACAACTGTTGCCATACAGTGAGTGGCCACAACTGTTGCCATACAGTGGGTGGCCACAACTGTTCCCATACAGTGAGTGGCCATAACTGTTGCCATACAGTGAGTGGCCACAACTGTTGCCATACAGTAAGTGGCCACAACTGTTGACATGCAGTGAGTGGCCACAACTGTTGCCATACAGTTGGGTGGCCACAACTTTTGCCATACATTGGGTGGCCACAACTGTTGCCATACAGTGAGTGGCCACAACTGTTGCCAAACAGTGGGTGGCCACAACTGTTGCCATACAGTGGGGTGGTCACAACTTTTGCCATGCAGTGCGTGGCCACAACTGTTGCCATACAGTGGGTGGCCACAACTCTTGCCATACAGTGGGGTGGCCACAACTGTTGCCATACAGTGGGTGGCCACAACTGTTGCCATGCAGTGGCGTGGCCACAAATGTTGCCATACAGTTAGTGGACACAACTGTTGCCATACAGTGAGTGGCCACAACTGTTACCATACAGTGAGTGGCCACAACTGTTGCCATACAGTGAGTGGCCACAACTGTTGCCATACAGTGGGTGGCCACAACTGTTGCCATACAGTGAGTGGCCACAACTGTTGCCATACAGTGGGTGGCCACAACTGTTGTCATACAGTGGGTGGCCACAACTGTTGCCATACAGTGAGTGGCCACAACTGTTGCCATACAGTGGGTGGTCACAACTGTTGCCATACAGTAAGTGGCCACAACTGTTGCCATACAGTGGGTGGCCACAACTGTTGCCATACAGTGAGTGGCCACAACTGTTGTTATACAGTGGGTGGCCACAACTGTTGCCATACAGTGGGTGGCCACAACTGTTGCCATACAGTGAGTGGCCACAACTGTTGCCATACAGTGGGTGGCCACAACTGTTGCCATACAGTGAGTGGCCTCAACTGTTGCCATACAGTGGGTGGCCACAACTATTGCCATACAGTGAGTGGCCACAACTGTTGCCATACAGTGGGTGGCCACAACTGTTGCCATACAATGGGTGGCCACAACTGTTGCCATACAGTGAGTGGCCACAACTGTTGCCATACAGTGAGTGGCCACAACTGTTGCCATACAGTGAGTGGCCACAACTGTTGCCATACAGTGAGTGGCCACAACTGTTGCCATACAGTGAGTGGCCACAACTGTTGCCATACAGTGGGGTTGTACAGGTTTTGACTGTACAAGCAGGTGTAAAGTGTACAAGCAGGTGGTTACTGTACAAATGGCTGGGTACCGTTCTTTCACTCCATCCTTGCATCCAAAACTTGCTTCTTGCAGGGTCGGGGCTCGATCCCCGAGGGCGCAAGCGGTTGGGCAGCAACCCCTGCCAGTCAGTCGCCACATCCCTGCCAAGTCTGATATAGTGATAACTACCTCAAGTTACCATGTAGTTAACTGAGAGTTTGGTTGTACTGGCAACTGGTACTCCCTGATGCCTGCAGACCTCACCAGAGTGCAAGAGGGTGATCACTCTGGCAACCTTGCACTCTACAAGGTTGTCTTAACGTGTCACGAGTTCTCACACTCTCAGCACCTTCACCAATATTACCAATATTTAGAAACACTCGAGAAGTCCTTTACCAATGTTGTGGCTCAAGGGCGCCTTCCTCCACTTTCTCACTACACCTCCACACTCGTTACTGTCTTATGTTGCTGAACCACCCAGTAGGTCTACATCCACACCTGTTACTGTATTACATCCACACCTGTTACTGTACTATGTCCACACCTGTTACTGTACTACGTCCACACCTGTTACTCTACTATGTCCACACCTGTTACTGTACTATGTCCACACCTGTTACTCTACTATGTCCACACCAGTTACTGTACTACATTCACAACTGTTTCTGTACTACATCCACACCTGTTACTGTACTATGTCCACACCTGTTACTGTACTACATCCACACCTGTTACTGTACTATGTCCACACCTGTTACTGTACTATGTCCACACCTGTTACTGTATTACATCTACACCTGTTACTGTACTACGTCCACACCTGTTACTGTACTATGTCCACACCTGTTACTCTACTATGTCCACACCTGTTACTCTACTATGTCCACACCTGTTACTGTACTATGTCCACACCTGTTACTGTACTACGTCCACACCAGTTACTGTACTACATTCACAACTGTTTCTGTACTACATCCACACCTGTTACTGTACTATGTCCACACCTGTTACTGTACTACATCCACACCTGTTACTGTAATATGTCCACACCTGTTACTGTACTATGTCCACACCTGTTACTCTACTATGTCCACACCTTTACTGTACTACGTCCACACCAGTTACTGTAATATGTCCACACCTGTTACTGTAATATGTCCACACCAGTTACTGTACTATGTCCACACCTGTTACTGTACTATGTCCACACCTGTTACTGTAATATGTCCACACCTGTTACTGTACTATGTCCACACCTGTTACTGTACTATGTCCACACCTGTTACTGTAATATGTCCACACCTGTTACTGTACTATGTCCACACCTGTTACTCTACTATGTCCACACCTGTTACTGTACTACATTCACATT
>WNGS01001200.1:9372-20103 GCA_020271785.1 Procambarus virginalis | reverse complement strand
GTGATCCCCATCTCCTGGAACCTCTGGTACTGTAGACGAGTGATCCCCATCTCCTGGAACCTCTGGTACTATAGACGAGGTGATCCCCATCTCCTGGAACCTCTGGTACTATAGACGACGTGATCCCCATCTCCTGGACCTCTGGTACTATAGACGAGGTGATCCCCATCTCCTGGAACCTCTTGTACTATAGACGAGGTTAATCCCCATCTCCTGGAACCTCTGGTACTGCAGCAGACTGTGGCAGAGGATATGACGCAATAATTACACATAGTGTTGACATGTCCGTTTAGGTAGTGACGTAAGCTTACTCTATACCAGTGAGTTTCCCCAGTGCTCATGTCCGGAGAAGGTTTGTTTTGACGGGGTGAAGGCTGGCTTGAGAGTGAGTGTGTGTGAGGCTGCCGGGTGGCGCACTCCGGTCCGGGTGGTAGACACGGACCTCTTGCACGAATTTAGGGTCCAGTTGGCTCGGAACATTCCGGTGAGGGTGAAAGTGGTAGAGTTAGCTTTACCGTTTCTTAGTATGCATCTACGCAATAAGCACACGCGCGAGCGCGCACACACACACATACACACGCGCGCACTCACTCATTCACTCACATACTCACTCACACACGAAGCTTTTTCTCGACTTCATGCTGGCCACACAAATAAAATATATTGTGAAAATTTGTAAATCCGGTAATACGAAACGGAAATCCTCCTGGCAGTCTTCCACACGACCTGTGATGGCCACATGGCCGCACCCCCGCCCGTCCAGGCCCGTGGTGAGTGTGTGGCCACAACTGTCCCAAATGGCGTGTGGCCACAACTGTTCCCATAAGGCGTGTGGCCACAAATGTTCCTATATGGCGTGTGGCCACAACTATTCCCATATGGCGTGTGACCACAACTGTTCCCATATGACATGTGGCCACAACTGTTCCCATATGCGTGTGGCCACAACTCTTCCCATATGGAGTGTGGCCACAGCTGTTCCCATATGGCGTGTGGCCACAACTGTTCCTATACAGTGAGTGGCCACAACTGTTCCTATATGGCGTGTGGCCACAACTGTTCCTATACAGTGAGTGGCCACAAACTGTTCCTATACAGTGAGTGGCCACAACTGTTCCTATACAGTGAGTGGCCACAACTGTTCCTAAACAGTGAGTGGCCATAACTCTTCCCATAGAGGTGTGTGGCCACAACTCTTCCCATAGAGGTGTGTGGCCACAACTCTTCACATAGAGGTGTGTGGCCACAACTCTTCCATAGAGGTGTGTGGCCACAACTCTTCCCATAGAGGTGTGTGGCCACAACTCTTCCCATAGAGGTGTGTGGCCACAACTCTTCCCAAAGAGGTGTGTGGCCACAACTCTTCCCATGTGCGTGTGGCCACACCTCTTCCCATATGGCGTGTGGCCACACCTCTTCCCA
This sequence comes from Procambarus virginalis, assembly GCA_020271785.1. Taxonomy (NCBI): domain Eukaryota; kingdom Metazoa; phylum Arthropoda; class Malacostraca; order Decapoda; family Cambaridae; genus Procambarus; species Procambarus virginalis. The sequence goes on along the minus strand of WNGS01001200.1, from coordinate 18,681 downwards.
TATGGCGTGTGCCACAACTCTTCCCATATGGCGTGTGGCCACCACTCTTCCCATGTTGAGTGTGGCCACAACTGTTCCCATATTCGTGTGGCCACAACTCTTCCCATAGGCATGTGGCCACAACTCTTCCCATATGTCGTGTGGCCACAACTCTCCCATATGGCATGTGGCCACAACTCTTCCCATATGGCGTGTGGCCACAACTCTTCCCATATGCGTGTGGCCACCCTCTTCCCATATCGCGTGTGGCCACAACTCTTCCCATATGGCGTGTGGCCACAACTCTTCCCATATGGCATGTGGCCACAACTCTTCCCATATGGCGTGTGGCCACAACTCTTCCCATATGGCGTGTGCCACAACTCTTCCCACATGGCGTGTGGCCACACCTCTTCCCATATGGCGTGTAGCCACAACTCTCCCATATGGCGTGTGGCCACAACTGTTCCCTGTTGAGTGTGGCCACAACTCTTCCCATATGGCGTGTGGCCACACTCTTCCCATATGGCATGTGGCCACAACTCTCCCATATGGCGTGTGGCCACAACTCTTCCCATATGGCATGTGGCCACAACTCTTCCCATATGGCGTGTGGCCACAACTCTTCCCCTATGGCGTGTGGCCACAACTGTTCCCATATGGCGTGTGGCCACATCTTTCCCATACGGCGTGTGGCCACAACTGTTCCCATATGGCGTGTGGCCACAACTGTTCCCATATGGCATGTGGCCACAACTGTTCCCATATGGCATGTGGCCACAACTGTTCCCTATGGCATGTGGCCACACTGTTCCCATATGGCATGTGGCCACAAATGTTCCCATATGGCATGTGGCCACAACTGTTCCCATATGGCATGTGGCCACAAATGTTCCCATATGGCATGTGGCCACAAATGTTCCCATGTGGCATGTGCCACAACTGTTCCCATATGGATGTGGCCACAACTGTTCCCATATGGCGTGTGGCCACAACTGTTCCCATATGGCATGTGGCCACAACTGTTCCCATATGGCATGTGGCCACAACTGTTCCCATTGGGATGTGGCCACAACTGTTCCCATATGGCATGTGACCAACTGTTCCCATATGGCATGTGGCCACAAATGTTCCCATATGGCATGGCCACAAATGTTCCCATATAGCGTGTGGCCACAAATGTTCCCATATGCATGTGGCCACAACTGTTCCCATATGGCATGTGGCCACAACTGTTCCTATATGCGTGTGGCCACAACTCTCCCATATGGGTGTGGCCACAGCTGTTCCCATATGGCGTGTGGCCACAACTGTTCCTATACAGTGAGTGGCCACAACTGTTCCTATATGCGTGTGGCCACAACTGTTCCTATACAGTGAGTGGCCACAACTGTTCCTATACAGTGAGTGGCCACAACTGTTCCTATACAGTGAGTGGCCACAACTGTTCCTAAACAGTGAGTGGCCACAACTCTTCCCATAGAGTGCGTGGCCACAACTCTTCCATAAAGGTGTGTGGCCACAACTCTTCACATAGAGGTGTGTGGCCACAACTCTTCCCATAGAGGTGTGTGGCCACAACTCTTCCCATAGAGGTGTGTGGCCACAACTCTTCCCATAGAGGTGTGTGGCCACAACTCTTCCAATAGAGGTGTGTGGCCACAACTCTTCCCATAGAGGTGTGTGGCCACAACTCTTCCCATAGAGGTGTGTGGCCACAACTCTTCCCATAGAGGCGTGTGGCCACAACTCTTCCCATAGAGGTGTGGCCACAACTCTTCCCATAGAGGTGTGTGGCCACAACTCTCCCCATATGGTGTGTGGCCACAACTCTTCCCATATGGCGTGTGGCCACAACTCTTCCCATATGGCGTGTGGCCACAACTCTTCCCATATGGCGTGTGGCCACAACTCTTCCCATATGGCGTGTGGCCACACATCTTCCCATATGGCGTGTGGCCACAAATCTCCCCATATGGCGTGTGGCCACAACTGTTCCCATATTGCGTGTGGCCACAACTCTTCCCATATGGCGTGTGGCCACAATTCTTCCCATATGGCGTGTGGCCACAACTCTTCCATATGGCGTGTGGCCACAACTCTTCCAATATGGCGTGTGGCCACAACTCTTCCAATATGGCGTGTGGCCACAACTCTTCCCATATGGCGTGTGGCCACAACTCTTCCAATATGGCGTGTGGCCACAACTCTTCCAATATGGCGTGTGGCCACAACTTTCAAATATGGCGTGTGGCCACAACTCTTCCCATATGGCGTGTGGCCACAACTCTTTCCAATTGCGTGTGGCCACAACTCTTCCCATGTTGCGTGTGGCCACAACTCTTCCCATATTGCGTGTGGCCACAACTGTTCCCATATTGCGTGTGGCCACAACTGTTCCCATATTACGTGAGGCCACAACTGTTCCCATATTACGTGAGGCCACAACTGTTCCCATATTACGTGAGGCCACAGTGGGTGGCCACAACTGTTGCAATACAGTGGGTGGCCACAACTGTTGCCATACAGTGGGTGGCCACAACTGTTGCAATACAGTAGGTGGCCACAACTGTTGCCATACAGTGGGTGGCCACAACTGTTGCAATACAGTGGGTGGCCACAACTGTTCCCATACAGTGAGTGGCCACAACTGTTGCCATACAGTGGGTGGCCACAACTGTTGCCATACAGTGGGTGGCCACAACTGTTGCCATACAGTGGTGGCCACAACTGTTGCCATACAGTGGGTGGCCACAACTGTTGCCATACAGTGGGTGGCCACAACTGTTGCCATACAGTGGGTGGCCACAACTGTTGCCATACAGTGGGTGGCCACAACTGTTGCCATACAGTGGTGGCCACAACTGTTGCCATACAGTGAGTGGCCACAACTGTTGCCATACAGTGGGTGGCCACAACTGTTGCCATACAGTGGGTGGCCACAACTGTTGCCATACAGTGGGTGGCCACAACTGTTGCCATACAGTGGGTGGCCACAACTGTTGCCATACAGTGGGTGGCCACAACTGTTGCCATACAGTGGGTGGCCACAACTGTTGCCATACAGTGGGGTGGCCACAACTGTTGCCATACAGTGGGTGGCCACAACTGTTGCCATACAGTGGGTGGCCACAACTGTTGCCATACAGTGGGGTGGCCACAACTGTTGCCATACAGTGGTGGCCACAACTGTTGCCATACAGTGAGTGGCCACAACTGTTGCCATACAGTAGGTGGCCACAACTGTTGCCATACAGTGGGTGGCCACAACTGTTGCCATACAGTGGGGTGGCCACAACTGTTGCCATACAGTGGGTGGCCACAACTGTTGCCATACAGTGAGTGGCCACAACTGTTGCCATACAGTGAGTGGCCACAACTGTTGCCATACAGTGAGTGGCCACAACTGTTGCCATACAGTGAGTGGCCACAACTGTTGCCATACAGTGGGTGGCCACAACTGTTGCCATACAGTGGGTGGCCACAACTGTTGCCATACAGTTGGGTGGCCACAACTGTTGCCATACAGTGGGTGGCCACAACTGTTGCCATACATAGGGGTGGCCACAACTGTTGCCATACAGTGGGTGGCCACAACTGTTGCCATACAGTAGGTGGCCACAACTGTTGCCATACATGGGTGGCCACAACTGTTGCCATACATGGGGTGGCCACAACTGTTGCCATACAGTGGTGGCCACAACTGTTGCCATACAGTGGGTGGCCACAACTGTTGCCATACAGTGGGTGGCCACAACTGTTGCCATACAGTGGGTGGCCACAACTGTTGCCATACAGTGGTGGCCACAACTGTTGCCATACATTGGGTGGCCACAACTGTTGCCATACAGTGAGGGCCACAACTGTTGCCATACAGTGGGTGGCCACAACTGTTGCCATACAGTGGGTGGCCACAACTGTTGCCATACAGTGAGTGGCCACAACTGTTGCCATACAGTGGGTGGCCACAACTGTTGCCATACAGTGGGTGGCCACAACTGTTGCCATACAGTGGGTGGCCACAACTGTTGCCATACAGTGGGTGGCCACAACTGTTGCCATACAGTGAGTGGCCACAACTGTTGCCATACAGTGGTGGCCACAACTGTTGCCATACAGTGAGTGGCCACAACTGTTGCCATACAGTGGTGGCCACAACTGTTGCCATACAGTGAGTGGCCACAACTGTTGCCATACAGTGAGTGGCCACAACTGTTGCCATACAGTTGGGTGGCCACAACTGTTGCCATACATTGGGTGGCCACAACTGTTGCCATACATTGGGTGGCCACAACTGTTGCCATAGAGTGGGTGGCCACAACTGTTGCCATACATAGGGGTGGCCACAACTGTTGCCATACAGTGGGTGGCCACAACTGTTGCCATAGAGTAGGTGGCCACAACTGTTGCCATACATAGGGGTGGCCACAACTGTTGCCATACAGTGGGTGGCCACAACTGTTGCCATACAGTGAGTGGCCACAACTGTTGCCATACAGTGAGTGGCCACAACTGTTGCCATACAGTGAGTGGCCACAACTGTTGCCATACAGTGAGTGGCCACAACTGTTGCCATACAGTGAGTGGCCACAACTGTTGCCATACAGTTGGTGGCCACAACTGTTGCCATACATTGGGTGGCCACAACTGTTGCCATACATTGGGTGGCCACAACTGTTGCCATACAGTGGGTGGCCACAACTGTTGCCATACAGGGGTGGCCACAACTGTTGCCATACAGTGGGTGGCCACAACTGTTGCCATACAGTAGGTGGCCACAACTGTTGCCATACATAGGTGGCCACAACTGTTGCCATACAGTGGGTGGCCACAACTGTTGCCATACAGTGAGTGGCCACAACTGTTGCCATACAGTGAGTGGCCACAACTGTTGCCATACAGTGAGTGGCCACAACTGTTGCCATACAGTGAGTGGCCACAACTGTTGCCATACAGTGAGTGGCCACAACTGTTGCCATACAGTGGGTGGCCACAACTGTTGCCATACAGTGGGTGGCCACAACTGTTGCCATACAGTGGGTGGCCACAACTGTTGCCATACAGTGGGTGGCCACAACTGTTGCCATACATGGGTGGCCACAACTGTTGCCATACAGTGGGTGGCCACAACTGTTGCCATACAGTAGGTGGCCACAACTGTTGCCATACATGGGGTGGCCACAACTGTTGCCATACAGTGGGTGGCCACAACTGTTGCCATAGTGAGTGGCCACAACTGTTGCCATACAGTGAGTGGCCACAACTGTTGCCATACAGTGAGTGGCCACAACTGTTGCCATACAGTGAGTGGCCACAACTGTTGCCATACAGTGAGTGGCCACAACTGTTGCCATACAGTGGGTGGCCACAACTGTTGCCATACAGTGGTGGCCACAACTGTTGCCATACAGTGGTGGCCACAACTGTTGCCATACATTGGGTGGCCACAACTGTTGCCATACAGTGAGTGGCCACAACTGTTGCCATACAGTGGTGGCCACAACTGTTGCCATACAGTGGGTGGCCACAACTGTTGCCATACAGTGGGTGGCCACAACTGTTGCCATACAGTGAGTGGCCACACTGTTGCCATACAGTGAGTGGCCACAACTGTTGCCATACAGTGAGTGGCCACAACTGTTGCCATACAGTGAGTGGCCACAACTGTTGCCATACAGTGAGTGGCCACAACTGTTGCCATACAGTGAGTGGCCACAACTGTTGCCATACAGTGTTGCCACAACTGTTGCCATACAGTGAGTGGCACAACTGTTGCCATACAGTGTGGCCACAACTGTTGCCATACAGTGGGTGGCCACAACTGTTGCCATACAGTGAGTGGCCACAACTGTTGCCATACAGTAGGGGCCACAACTGTTGCCATACAGTGAGTGGCCACAACTGTTGCCATACAGTGAGTGGCCACAACTGTTGCCATACAGTGAGTGGCCACAACTGTTGCCATACAGTGAGTGGCCACAACTGTTGCCATACAGTGAGTGGCCACAACTGTTGCCATACAGTGGGTGGCCACAACTGTTGCCATACAGTGGGTGGCCACAACTGTTGCCATACAGTGAGTGGCCACAACTGTTGCCATACAGTGGGTGGCCACAACTGTTGCCATACATGAGTGGCCACAACTGTTGCCATACAGTGAGTGGTGTTTATCTTCATCTATAAGAGAGAGTGTGTGTTGTCGGGAGGGTGGCAGCGCCAGATCGGTTACAGTCATCACCCTAACTCAACTACTCCCCGCGTGAAATGGTGACTGTATGTGAGGTGCCATGGGGGGAGGGGGGGAGGGGGGGGTGACACCCCCAGGTCCATCTTGTAAGGACGGGACTCGGCTCGTCTTGCGATAAAGCCATTCATGCATTACATATGATTTGTCCATGAAAGTATGGCGTGTGATCATTGTCCATTAGAGTCTTTACAACCGGACTTTATCGGCTGATACTCAAACATTCAATCTGATAGGAAAGCACGTCTACTGCGACTACCAACGACCTGAAAGCACTAGTATAAAGCAGCTATGATTTGTTCAGATCCGACACCTACATCTATGGGCAGTCTACCCAGAAAACACTCTGGCGTCCCACCTAGACTGTGCGACACAGTGTTGCAAGGATCAGGTTGGGTTACCGGTACCTGTGGCAGGGTGGTCTCGTGCACGAGTGACGGCATCTCCCCACATCCTGAGCACTACACTTGCAAACTCTGTGAGCAGGAACTAAGGAACGATCTCCCGCACTACATAACCACTCGAGGAGTGCCGAGTTATTAGACCTTTCAGACCCAGTTGGCATGAGGTACCTGGCGCTTTGCAATCACTTTATTCACTCTCGTATTCTTGAACATATCCTCACAATGTACCCAAAATTAGCCAGTGCAGGCTACTAAACAAATGGCCCTGTATGACTAACCATTCATTGCGAGATGGGGACTTTTTATTATCACTGCCTCCCTTAGTCAATCTTGTGTTGATGATATCCTCAAAATGCCACGAGTCTGCCAGTGCAGAACTGCCTTCACATTCCGCTGTATGACTAACCATACATTGTGTGGGGATTTTTAGCATCATGTAAGTTTAGTGTGCCTCTTGACACACTCGTAATTCTCACTTCATATAGTCTAGGTACTGCACTAATGCCACTGTACCTCATGTACTTAAAAAAATGCTGTTATCGACGTGGGTGATTTTGAGGAAGAGAGTGATGGAGACTGGTAGAAAGTGCTAGCGAAATGGACAAGACCCGGGCACTGCAAGGACGATTCTTTTTTAGTTAGAAAATTGATGAAGTTAATGGAAAATATATTTTATATTTTTATTCAATATCTATAACTTCCTTGCGCTGTAGGGACCCTTTGTCTCCAGGGTGAAGGCGCCGCCAGGGTGAGGCCCGCCAGGTGAGGAGCGGGGAGCCCGCACAAGGGTGAGGCGCCCCCAGAGTGAGGCGCTCGCCCCCAAGGGTGAGGCGCCCCCGAGATTACGGTCGTCACTCATACAGGGTTGAGTAGTGCGCGCACACCATTAGTGAGGCGCACCCAACTAGATGAAGGCACCCCCATAGCTTGACGCGCCCCCAGGTACTGCGACTCTAGGGTGAGGCGCCCCAGAGTGAGGCGAGCAATCCCCACACATGAAGGAGAAGTCCATTGGTGCACCTCTCAATGCGGGCCCCCACCCCACAGACGGGGGCTGATGATAACGGGTGTTACTCTGGGAAAGTTGGGCAGGGCCGCCCCTGCTGTGCTTCCATGTCCTTGCTGATCCTCTTGAGGACCGCACCTTTAGCCTCCGCCGTCGGCTCGGCATCTACAGCACCCACTCTCTCCTACCTTGTAATTGATCGTCGTCGCCCAGGTCGTGGGATAAGTTGTAGTGATGGGTTGCAAGTTTAACCTGTAAGCACTAGGTACGCAGTTTGCTCTCGACAAGACAGGAAAGTAAACAAATAAGCATACGAGGGAAGAGGTAAACGCAGAAAGGATCCGGATGAAGGTTGAGTGGAGAAATAGAAACCGAAACAGACGACCCAAAATATATAGTCGCATAACGGCATAGCAATGCAGTGTACAGATTGGATAGATAATTAGTCAAATCACGCTTGGTAGATTCTAATACTTTCCCGAAACTTCTACGCTACCTAGTGAGACTCGTAATAAGATGCAGTAAGAGTGCACAGTCGCACACGCAATGTGAAACCTTAGTCCCGGCCTGTTTTGGGCTCACTCTTGTCTTAATCTCAGTTCGTATATACTCGTTCTTATCTTAGCAATAGTGATTTGACGTAGCTGTCTCTCCATCTGTGGTCTCACTCTCTCCTTCCTCAATTTGTGTCTCTCCTTTGGGTTTCTCATGTAGTATTTCTCGCTGCTCTTATTAGACATTTAAGATACCTTTGTGACGGATTGGCATTCCTGCATGCAATTCAGGTGCAGAGGCGCGGGGATACTGCCGTGCCTCTAAGTTGCTCTGCAGTCCTCTACGCTTGCTCGGGTACAGCTCAGCACAGTTCTCCCTTACTAATTCAAGATGATGCTGTTGTCACACGTCAAAGACACGCGTTGTTGGCGTCAGACTGGTCAACTTGCACGGTCAGCACCATGTGGGTGCCATAGTGTGGCTGAAGGCTTGCCACTGGTCAGCATCCAAGTCACGCGCCGTTGTTTCCGGGGCTGTCATCTTGGGCCTGAGGGTCAGCACCAGATGCGAGTACAGTGGTAACTTATGCACTGGTCAGCACTCAGGTGATGCCTCTCATGTCACTTTGCGTGGTCGTGGTACTTGTCACTGTGCAGTCGCACCAGCATGTGTCTCAGTGGGACTTGCAGTGGTAAGTGGGTCTCGCACTTGCACTTGCGTGCACACCAGTCAGCGCCCGTGTGGTCAGTGGTCACTTGCACCGGTCAGCACCAGTGTGGTCAGTGGTCACTTGCACTGGTCAGCACCAGTCAGCGCCAGTTGTGGTCCGTGGTCACTGTGGGGTGGGGGTGTTGTCTGGTGGCCGTCTTCCCGCCAATTCTTCTCTGGCGATATACGAGATGATGCTTTCATGATCGAGGTTCTAGGTGTCTTAGTCCTAGGCCACACGGGTGAAGGCTTGATGATCTAGAACCCAGACCATCAAGCCCTCACACCTATCTCCTAGAACCTAGATTCTAGGTCATAGGATACTCAGGTGATGGATTTGGTACCTCCTTTTGGCTTCTGCGCTTCGCCGTTGACCACTCCTCTACGCCTCAGACCCCAACTCGAGGTGTTCCTCGATACACAGGAGTGACCTCGACCTTGACCGCTGCCGACGTCATTCCGCCTCTGTTACC
>WNGS01001199.1:104177-120440 GCA_020271785.1 Procambarus virginalis | reverse complement strand
GGAAGAGTGGCAGTGAGGGAGGGAGGGAGGGAGGGAGGTGTTTGGTTAATATGGTTCACTTGTTGTGTGGTTCACTTGTCCACTTGTGTGATCCAAATTGTCATATGAAGGAATTATTAATTGTAACCTGTGATAGAACGGGCACTAACACAGGAACTAACTTGGAAGGCAATTACACAATGAACTTTATTTAGTTTTAGTATACAGTATAAAATATATCCTACCTGAATGTTACTTGAAAAATTACTGACATGTTAACTTGGGAATACCGGAGCCCCAGAAATAACGACCAGGGTACAGCCCCTTATAGGCCGTTAAATTGAGTGGATACTACGCATTCTACTTGTTAATATCACCAATTAAATTTGCGACAATTTGAGCAAAGAAGTGCGACGACTGGATGACTGTGTATAGGAGGCTGATATGTCAGCCAACCACATATCTTGGATAAGTTGCTCCACAACATTGTCGCTTGGACCCTCGACTTCCTATGGCATCACCTGCTACATATTTACTTCTAATTTCGTTATGAAATTAGATTATTTCAGAGTAAAAATAGGTTTGATCATGTTTTACATTCAACACCAATATTATAGTGAGTAAATATACCATATTTCTTCATTACTTTCATAATGCTAGCAGGATTTGGGTAAATTTGGGTGGATTTGGGTAGATTTGGGTACAGTAATTCTATGGACCTTTTCAGGATGGATTGAGAATTCTCCAGTGTCTTCCTTGCCTCAGTACGACCCGGTAGGGATGCATGAAACGATCTTGTCTGCGCCGATGTGAAGTGTTGACCAGTTCCAACTTGGCATAGCCATGTACATGGGAACACTACAATCTTGTCTAAGGCGTTAATGGAGTGATATTTGACCTGTACTAACTGTACAGTCTTGTTCAAAGGTAAACCAGAATCTTGACCAGGTTAACTGAGTAACACATATCAGACACAAAGTCTCACAGCTACCTACCTACCTTGTGGCTACCTTATGTAGCTTCTGGGGATCAATGGCTCCATGGCCCAGTCTCCAACCAGGCCACCCAGTTGGTAGTCTGGTCAACCAGGCTCTTCAACTATGAATATTATACAATAATATACAAAGTAATACCTAAAATTATGAAGGAAAATGTTTGTCTTCCTGTATCTGTCTGCATGTGTTTGTCTGTACAAAGTTGGAGGCCAGATACTTGGGGCTAACCTCTTCCAAATTTGCAGGAATAATGGTCTGGGGTACAGGATGGACATAGTGCTGGTCAGGGTTGGTTAACCCTTAAACTGCACAACACATCATATGATGTGGTGAGTAACTGCTGCGGAATTGCGCACCACATCATATGATATGTGGGTGTACCGTGCAAGATTTAAACGACCCGCTGGTTAGAGGGGGCACCCATACGCTGCCTAGGGGCGATTGTCAACAAACGCCATCTTGAAAAAAAAATCGAGTGTACACCGCCACTGTGTGGGGGGCCCTCAGTTACTAAGCAGACACCATGGCGAGCGCATCTCGTCCTAATGCTCAACGCACTGCATCGCACCATGCAATCATTGACTGAGGATGAAATTAATACTGAATTATTTTCTGATGGTGAGGAAAGTGATACTGATGACTCTGACATCGATAAAGATTATACAAGGAGTCTGATGTGAATCTAACAGAGCGAGGATGAGAGACAGCCTGCTCCCAGGGTGAGGCCTACACGTTCACCACTGCCTCCTCATCCACTCTCTACACCAATTCGCTCCCGACCATACAGTTCTTGTGGTTATTTGCAGTATGAGGATGTTTTTGGCAACTAGTCAGAGGAAGATGGCTCTTTTTTCTGGTTTTAGTGAAGTTGAATCAGAAAATAGTATTACAGGGTCTGTTGCTAGTGGCAGTGGTGTTACCAAGCGGTGTTTTGTCACATCAGCGACTCGTCCAGCCAAATGCCGCCGCACGGCACCACATGGAGGCAATGAAGAACAAAGCCCCATCATGTTCACGTGATTTTACCTCATCTTCAGTTTGTGGCAGTACTGTGCGTAGACGGGCTTCGTAGATGGTGCCGCTGTTGCGTCTCGCAGAACACCAGGTGTACTTGTGTGGAGTGATGGTACCTGGTTGATACCTGGTTGATGGGGTTCTGGGAGTTCTTCTACTCCCCAAGCCCGGCCCGAGGCCAGGCTCGACTTGTGAGAGCTTGGTCCACCAGGCTGTTGCTTGGAGCGGCCCGCAGGCCCACATACCCACCACAGCCCAGCTGGTCCGGAACTTCTCTTAGAAAACAGTCCAGTTTTCTCTTGAAGATGTCCACGGTTGTTCCGGCAATATTTCTTATAGTCGCTGGGAGGATGTTGAACAACCGCGGACCTCTGATGTTTATACAGTGCTTTCTGATTGTGCCTATGGCACCTCTGCCCTTCACTGGATCAATCTTGCACTTTCTTCCATATCGTTCACTCCAGTACGTTGTTATTTTACTGTGCAGATTTGGGACCTGGCCCTCCAGTATTTTCCATGTGTATATTATTTGGTATCTCTCTCGTCTCCTTTCTAGAGAGTACATTTGGAGAGCTTTGAGACGATCCCAATAATTTAGGTGCTTTATCTCGTCTATGCGTGCCGTATATGTTCTCTGTATTCCCTCTATTTCAGCAATCTCTCCTGCTCTGAAGGGGGAAGTGAGTACTGAGCAGTACTCGAGACGAGACAACACAAGTGACTTGAAGAGTACAACCATTATGATAGGATCCCTAGATTTGAAAGTTCTCGTAATCCATCCGATCATTTTTCTGGCTGACGCAATATTTGCTTGGTTATGCTCCCTAAACGTTAGATCGTCTGACATCATTATTCCCAAATCCTTGACATGCTGTTTTTCTACTATGGGAAGATTCGATTGTGTTTTGTACCCTGTATTATGTTTCAGATCCTCATTTCAGTTTCAGTTTCAGATCCTCATCATCCTCATGGTGAAGATTTTGTTCCACTAATTCCTGCCTTTGACAATAAAGATGTTGGAATTACAGACCTTTTCCCTGATACTGGTGAGGACATGTGTGAAATTGACTTTTTTACTGCACATTTTGATGAGCCGCACATAGAACATTTTGTTCATGAAACGAACATTTATGCGGCTCATCTCATTGAACGTGAGTTAACAGATTTTTCATGATTACAGAGTTGGAAAAACACTAATGTACGTGAAATATATGTATTTCTTGCACTATGTATGTTGATGAGACATTGTGTAAAACACATATCAGATTATTGGAGCAAAGACCACACTTTTCCAACACACTTTGTTCGGGAAATATGTCTTGAGACAGGTTTTAAATACTCCTCAGCTGTCTTCATTTTGCAAATAATGAAGACCTTTGGAGAGTGAGGCATGTTCTGAATGAACTGATTGGAAAGTTCAGAGATTTCTATGTACCAGCTCATAAGGTGGTGATTGACGAATCCCTTGTGCTTTTCGAAGGACGTGTTGCCTTTAACCCTTAACATGCTCGGGGTTTAATATCCTGTCATCCTCACAGGCGCATGTCATTTTAAAAAAAAAAAAAAATTATTTTTTCTTCCTAACCTGTTAATTTGTGTTCACTGATCACGGGAAAAATAATAAAAAAAATCGTAAGTGCCATATATTGCCAGCTATAGGGCGGGGAAGTCTGGCAAATTATAGGCGCTGACTCAGCATGCGTCCCAGGCGGTCTGTTGCTCGCCAGCTGTCAGGCCGGAGTTGCCACAAAGAGATAATTACCTAATTATTTCTCTGTCTCTGATTGATTTTTCATAGTTTTTTTGCTGTAATATTATTCAATAGTGTGTAGTTTGATATATTTATATAATAAAATGAGTGAATCATTGCTGTACTCAAAAATATGGTGTGCATATTGTTGATTCAGTTATGTTCATCAATCAGTGAACAAATACTTTGTCGGTTATTACACTATAAGCAGAGGTTATATACAAGTATCTGCATGTTTTGTTCACCATAACGAACCACTAAGTAGCTATTATGAGTCAAAAAGTAACGAGGAGTGACCGCCGTGTACCAGCCAGCCACTCCCGCCCTCCCTCCAGTCATCTGAATCGCCCACATTCTCCTCCCACAATACTGTTTTTGCTATAATTCACTATATACAGACGTTATATATAAGTATCTATATGTTTTGTTCACCATAACTGTACATCTAAGCTTGTATGGTGAGTAAAGTCACAAAGACGTAGGACCTAACACAGTCAGCTGATGGCTGCTGCCCTCAAGGCCAGACGCACTAATATTTCTCCTCCAACAATACTGTGTGGTGTTATTACGTTATATATCTTATATACAGACGTTATATATAAGTATTTACATGTTTTGTTCACTATAACTGTACATCTAAGCTTGTATGGTGAGTAAAGGCACAAAGACGTAGGACCTAACACAGTCAGCTGATGGCTGCCACCCTCAAGGCCAGACGCACTAATATTTTTCCTCCAACAATACTGTGTGGTGTTATTATGCTATATATATATTATATACAGACGTTATATATAAGTATTTACATGTTTTGTTCACCATAACTGTACATCTAAGCTTGTATGGCGAGTAAAGGCACAAAGACGTAGGACCTAACACAGTCAGCTGATGGCTGCCACCCTCAAGGCCAGATGCACTAATATTTCTCCTCCAACAATACTATGTGGTGTTATTACGCTATATACACACATTATAAATAAATATCTACCTGTTTTATTCACCATACTTGTACAAATAAACTGGTATGGTGCCCAAAGACCATCGTGGTAACCAGTAAACAACACCGTCATCTGCACGGTGGCGTCGTGCAGACGACGCCACCGCCCTCACCAAAATGGTGGCTCCAAACCTTCTCTTGCTGTTTATACCCTCTATACACACGTTATATATAAGTATCTACATTTGTGTTCACTATAGCGAACCACTAAGCTGGTATGCTGAGTGCAGTCAATAAAAGGGGGCCCCACACAGTCAGAAAACATCGCCACCACCCTCCCTCCCACAGCATTGCTCCTCCCTCCATGGCGCACAGCGCTAAATATCATCGCAATCCAGCTATTATCAGAACCCTGGTCAGTTTTATCACAGTCAGGGGTCTTCTGTAATAATATCATCGCTACATAATAGTATGAACAAGTATATTTTGGCATTTTTAGGCGATGCTGTGGTCACAAGCTGAACAGCAGTGCTGTTAGCTCATGCTGCGTGCATCAGGCTTGGTTGCTCACTCAATACTGAGGCCAATAACACCCGGGAGTTTGGCCCACGATTTTTTTTTAAATGGCGTCTGTTTACAAGAGCCCTGATGAAGGTGTGGTGAACCCCGTGTATCCGCGGGCCGTTTAAATCTTGCGGGGTACTCCAACACATCATATGACGTGATGCGCAGTTAACTGGAACAACGCCCAACACGTCATATGACGTGATGCGCACTTTAAGGGTTAAGCAGTATATTCCCTCCAAACGCCACAGATTTGTGTTGAAATTCTTTGTTCTCTGCGACTGTGAAACAGAGGTTATGCTAAACATGATTCTGTATTCTGCTACCAATGTAGACATTCCCAGTAATGACCAACATGGTTTCTCAGGTAGTGTTGTGAAGTCACTGCTTGCACCATGGCTGATCAAAAGGCCACTTTTTATAAACTGATAACTATTATACCAGTTCCTTGCTAACTAGGTTCTTGCTTGATAATAGAACTGGAGTGTGTGGTACAGTAAAGGCAAACAGAAGGGAAATGCCTATTGTGTTTGACAATAATATTGAAGTAGGTGACTGCCAGCTAAGAGAAACTGATCAGATACTCTCAGTGCGGTGGAAAGACAGGAGAGAAGTGAACATGTTGACAACCGTTCACAATGGTACAACGGTGAACAGTGGCAAGGAGAACCGAATAACGAAACAACCAATATATAAACCAGATTGTGTTATGGACTATAACAAAGATGCGTTTGGTTGATAAATGTGACACGATGGTGGGTGCTGTCATGTATGGAAAACAGTGAAGTGGACCAAAAAGATGGTTCTTCACCTTGTTGACATAACCATGCTGAACAGTTTCAATATGTATCTGGTGAAAACAGGTCAAAACGCCACACTCCGTGTCTTTAGTTTTTCAGTTGTAACACAAATAACACAAAAGTTTGGCAAAGACATTCCTGGCATACAAAGACCCATTTAGAACCCAGTATTGCACCATGCTGCTACATCCAGGCTCACTTACAGGGAGGCCCTTCACGTACACACAATAAAACATTTGCCACCAGCTGGAAAGTGTGCAATAGGCCAGGTTGAGTACATTGTAAAACCACACAAACGAGACCACAAAATTGTAAAGTGGTCAAACATAGTGCGAAGCACGTGCAGTCCCTTCCTGTCATATCAATTGCTTCAATGACTACCACTGTCTCTAGGACTTATAAATGTCAAATAATGGTGCAAAAACCTATACATATTGAGAGAGTGTAATTACCTAAGTGTAATTACCTAAGTGTAATTACCTAAGAGTTGTTACAGGATGAGAGCTACGACTGTGGCATCCCATCTTCCCCGCACTCTGTCACAACGCTTTGAAACTACTGTACTGACGGTTTTGGCCTCCACCACATCTCACTTAATTTGTTCCAACTGTCTACCACTCTGTTTGCGAAAGTGAATTTTCTTATATTTCTCGTCACCTGGTGGAAGGTGGCGTCACCTGGTGGAAGGTGACAGTGGCGTCACCTGGTGGAAGGTGACAGTGGCGTCACCTGGTGGAAGGTGACAGTGGCGTCACCTGGTGGAAGGTGACAGTGGCATCACCTGGTGGAAGGTGACAGTGGCGTCACCTGGTGGAAGGTGACAGTGGCATCACCTGGTGGAAGGTGACAGTGGCGTCACCTGTGGACAGTGTTATAGCCTATGATCTACTAACAACAGTTTACACAGCAACACTTGGTCTTGGCAATTGTAATTTTTGCTTGTAGGAAGAGTGAGTCATAATTTGTTCCTATGTATAAAGTGAGCTAGTATTCACAGTTGTGAAGCTGGCTAGTACTCACAGTGAAGCTAGCTAGTACTCACAGTGGTGAAGCTACCTAGTACTCACAGTGGTGAAGCTAGCTAGTACTCACAGTGGTGAAGCTGGCTAGTACTCACAGTGGTGAAGCTAGCTAGTACTCACAGTGGTGAAGCTGGCTAGTACTCACAGTGGTGAAGCTGGCTAGTACTCACAGTGGTGAAGCTAGCTAGTACTCACAGTGGTGAAGCTGGCTAGTACTCATAGTGGTGAAGCTAACTAGTACTCACAGTGGTGAAGCTGGCTAGTACTCACAGTGGTGAAGCTGGCTAGTACTCACAGTGAAGCTTGCTAGTACTCACAGTGGTGAAGCTGGCTAGTACTCACAGTGGTGAAGCTTGCTAGTACTCACAGTGGTGAAGCTTGCTAGTACTCACAGTGGTGAAGCTGGCTAGTACTCACAGTGGTGAAGCTGGCTAGTACTCACAGTGGTGAAGCTAGCTAGTACTCACAGTGGTGAAGCTGGCTAGTACTCATAGTGGTGAAGCTAACTAGTACTCACAGTGGTGAAGCTGGCTAGTACTCACAGTGGTGAAGCTGGCTAGTACTCACAGTGAAGCTTGCTAGTACTCACAGTGGTGAAGCTGGCTAGTACTCACAGTGGTGAAGCTTGCTAGTACTCACAGTGGTGAAGCTTGCTAGTACTCACAGTGGTGAAGATTGCTAGTACTCACAGTGGTGAAGCTTGCTAGTACTCACAGTGGTGAAGCTTGCTAGTACTCACAGTGGTGAAGCTAGCTAGTACTCACAGCGGTGAAGCTAGCTAGTACTCACAGTGGTGAAGCTTGCTAGTATTCACAGTGGTGAAGCTTGCTAAGCTTGCTAGTACTCACAGTGAAGCTGGCTAGTACTCACAGTGAAGCTGGCTAGTACTCACAGTGGTGAAGCTAGCTAGTACTCACAGTGAAGCTAGCTAGTACTCACAGTGGTGAAGCTTGCTAGTACTCACAGTGGTGAAGCTAGCTAGTACTCACAGTGGTGAAGCTGGCTAGTACTCACAGTGGTGAAGCTTGCTAGTACTCAGTGAAGCTGGCTAGTACTCACAGTGGTGAAGCTAGCTAGTACTCAGTGGTGAAGCTAGCTAGTACTCACAGTGGTGAAGCTAGCTAGTACTCACAGTGGTGAAGCTTGCTAGTACTCACAGTGAAGCTGGCTAGTACTCACAGTGGTGAAGCTGGCTAGTACTCACAGTGGTGAAGCTAGCTAGTACTCACAGTGGTGAAGCTAGCTAGTACTCACAGTGGTGAAGCTAGCTAGTACTCACAGTGGTGAAGCTGTCTAGTATTCACAGTGGTGAAGCTTGCTAGTACTCACAGTGAAGCTGGCTAGTACTCACAGTGGTGAAGCTAGCTAGTACTCAGTGGTGAAGCTAGCTAGTACTCACAATGAAGCTAGCTAGTACTCACAGTGGTGAAGCTTGCTAGTACTCACAGTGGTGAAGCTGGCTAGTACTCACAGTGGTGAAGCTGGCTAGTACTCACAGTGGTGAAGCTGGCTAGTACTCACAGTGGTGAAGCTGGCTAGTACTCACAGTGGTGAAGCTGGCTAGTACTCACAGTGGTGAAGCTGGCTAGTACTCACAGTGGTGAAGCTAGCTAGTACTCACAGTGGTGAAACTAGCTAGTACTCACAGTGGTGAAGCTTGCTAGTACTCACAGTGGTGAAGCTAGCTAGTACTCACAGTGGTGAAGCTTGCTAGTACTCACAGTGGTGAAGCTTGCTAGTACTCACAGTGAAGCTAGCTAGTACTCACAGTGGTGAAGCTAGCTAGTACTCACAGTGGTGAAGCTTCCTAGTACTCGCAGTGAAGCTGGCTAGTACTCACAGTGGTGAAGCTGGCTAGTACTCACAGTGGTGAAGCTAGCTAGTACTCACAGTGGTGAAGCTGGCTAGTACTCACAGTGGTGAAGCTTGCTAGTACTCACAGTGGTGAAGCTAGCTAGTACTCACAGCGGTGAAGCTAGCTAGTACTCACAGTGGTGAAGCTTGCTAGTACTCACAGTGGTGAAGCTAGCTAGTACTCACAGTGGTGAAGCTTAGTACTAGTACTCACAGTGAAGCTTGCTAGTACTCAGTGAAGCTGGCTAGTACTCAGTGAAGCTGGCTAGTACTCACAGTGGTGAAGCTAGCTAGTACTCAAGTGGTGAAGCTTGCTAGTACTCACAGTGGTGAAGCTAGCTAGTACTCAGTGGTGAAGCTGGCTAGTACTCACAGTGGTGAAGCTGGCTAGTACTCACAGTGGTGAAGCTGGCTAGTACTCACAGTGGTGAAGCTGGCTAGTACTCAGTGGTGAAGCTAGCTAGTACTCACAGTGGTGAAGCTAGCTAGTACTCACAGTGGTGAAGCTGGCTAGTACTCACAGTGGTGAAGCTGGCTAGTACTCACAGTGGTGAAGCTGGCTAGTACTCACAGTGGTGAAGCTAGCTAGTACTCACAGTGGTGAAGCTAGCTAGTACTCACAGTGGTGAAGCTGGTAGTATTCACAGTGAAGCTTGCTAGTACTCACAGTGAAGCTGGCTAGTACTCACAGTGGTGAAGCTAGCTAGTACTCACAGTGGTGAAGCTAGCTAGTACTCACAGTGAAGCTAGCTAGTACTCACAATGGTGAAGCTTGCTAGTACTCACAGTGAAGCTGGCTAGTACTCACAGTGGTGAAGCTGGCTAGTACTCACAGTGGTGAAGCTGGCTAGTACTCACAGTGGTGAAGCTGGCTAGTACTCACAGTGGTGAAGCTAGCTAGTACTCACAGTGGTGAAGCTAGCTAGTACTCACAGTGGTGAAGCTGGATAGTACTCACAGTGGTGAAGCTGGCTAGTACTCAGTGGTGAAGCTTGCTAGTACTCACAGTGGTGAAGCTAGCTAGTACTCACAGTGGTGAAGCTTGCTAGTACTCACAGTGGTGAAGCTTACTAGTACTCACAGTGAAGCTGGCTAGTACTCACAGTGGTGAAGCTAGCTAGTACTCACAGTGGTGAAGCTAGCTAGTACTCACAGTGGTGAAGCTTGCTAGTACTCACAGTGGTGAAGCTAGCTAGTACTCACAGTGGTGAAGCTGGCTAGTACTCACAGTGGTGAAGCTGGCTAGTACTCACAGTGGTGAAGCTGGCTAGTACTCACAGTGGTGAAGCTAGCTAGTACTCACAGTGGTGAAGCTTGCTAGTACTCAGTGAAGCTGGCTAGTACTCACAGTGGTGAAGCTGGCTAGTACTCACAGTGGTGAAGCTGGCTAGTACTCACAGTGGTGAAGCTGGCTAGTACTCACAGTGGTGAAGCTGGCTAGTACTCACAGTGGTGAAGCTAGCTAGTACTCACAGTGGTGAAGCTAGCTAGTACTCACAGTGGTGAAGCTGGCTAGTACTCAGTGGTGAAGCTGGCTAGTACTCACAGTGGTGAAGCTAGCTAGTACTCACAGTGGTGAAGCTAGCTAGTACTCACAGTGGCTAGCTAGTACTCACAGTGGTGAAGCTTGCTAGTACTCAGTGAAGCTAGCTAGTACTCACAGTGGTGAAGCTAGCTAGTACTCAGTGGTGAAGCTAGCTAGTACTCACAGTGGTGAAGCTAGCTAGTACTCACAGTGGTGAAGCTGGCTAGTACTCAGTGGTGAAGCTAGCTAGTACTCAGTGGTGAAGCTAGCTAGTACTCACAGTGGTGAAGCTGGCTAGTACTCACAGTGGTGAAGCTGGCTAGTACTCACAGTGGTGAAGCTGGCTAGTACTCACAGTGGTGAAGCTGGCTAGTACTCACAGTGGTGAAGCTGGCTAGTACTCACAGTGGTGAAGCTGCTAGTACTCACAGTGGTGAAGCTGGCTAGTACTCACAGTGGTGAAGCTGGCTAGTACTCACAGTGGTGAAGCTGGCTAGTACTCACAGTGAAGCTGGCTAGTACTCACAGTGGTGAAGCTAGCTAGTACTCACAGTGGTGAAGCTGGCTAGTACTCACAGTGAAGCTGGCTAGTACTCACAGTGGTGAAGCTGGCTAGTACTCACAGTGGTGAAGCTGGCTAGTACTCACAGTGGTGAAGCTAGCTAGTACTCACAGTGGTGAAGCTGGCTAGTACTCACAGTGGTGAAGCTAGCTAGTACTCACAGTGGTGAAGCTGGCTAGTACTCACAGTGGTGAAGCTAGCTAGTACTCACAGTGGTGAAGCTGGCTAGTACTCACAGTGGTGAAGCTAGCTAGTACTCACAGTGGTGAAGCTGGTAGTACTCACAGTGGTGAAGCTAGCTAGTACTCACAGTGGTGAAGCTGGCTAGTACTCACAGTGGTGAAGCTAGCTAGTACTCACAGTGGTGAAGCTGGCTAGTACTCACAGTGGTGAAGCTAGCTAGTACTCACAGTGGTGAAGCTGGCTAGTACTCACAGTGGTGAAGCTAGCTAGTACTCACAGTGGTGAAGCTGGCTAGTACTCACAGTGGTGAAGCTAGCTAGTACTCACAGTGGTGAAGCTGGCTAGTACTCCAGTGGTGAGNCATGTACAGTGGTACCTCGGAATGCGAGTGTCCCTGTATGCGAGTTTTTCGGAAGACGAGCAGGATTTCCTCGGAAAATATGTCTCGGAACGCGAGGGTTACCTCGGGACGCGAGTTTGTTGATACGCGTACAGGCCGACCTAGCGCGTGGTGGTTCGGCGATCGTCGCCCCTCCGCCCCTCAGTTTACCATTGTCTCGCGCTCAGTGACTACCTCGCATCAATTCTTCTCGTGGATTTTCAGTGTTTTGTTGGATTTTTGGTGATTTGACTATACAATTTGTTATTATATATCTCACCATGAGTCCCAAGAAAGCCAGTGGTAAGGATAAAGGCCAGAAAGCCCATGTGAGGATGACAATAGAGGAGAAACAAGAGATAATTCGGAAGCATGAGAACGGTACACGTGTTGTTGAACTTTGTAGGCAGTACAACAAAGCCACATCAACAATATGCACTATACTTAAGAAGAAAAATGAGATTATGAGTGCTAAAGTGGCAAAAGGAGTAAGAACAATAACGAAACAAAGACCACAAATACTTGAAGAAGTGGAAAAGTTGTTATTAATTTGGATACACGACAAGGAGTTAAGGGGAGATAGTGTTTCGGAGGCCATTATTTGTGAGAAAGCCAGGGTATTGCACGAAGACCTTCTAAAGAAAACCCCTGCAACGAGTGATGCAGAGACGAAGAGTTTAAGGCAAGCAGGGGCTGGTTTGAAAAATTTAGAAGTGGTATCCATAGTGTTACAAGGCATGGGGAGGCAGCCAGCTCAGACAAACCAGCCGCTGGACATTTATTGAGGAATTTAAAGAGTTTGCAGAGGCTGAGGGATACCTACCGCAACAAGTGTTTAATTGTGACGAAACAGGACTGTTTTGGAAAAGAATGCCTAAGAGGACATACATTACCAAGGAGGAAAAATCCTTGCCCGGACACAAGCCTATGAAAGATAGGTTTACGCTTGTGCTGTGTTCAAATGCGAGTGGCGATTTGAAAATTAAACCCTTGCTAGTGTATCATTCTGAAAATCCAAGGGTTTTCAAACAGTATAAAGTGCAGAAAACTCAAATGTGTGTGATGTGGAGGTCTAATAAAAAAGCATGGGTGACTAGGCTTATTTTTTCGGAGTGGGTGAATGAAGTGCTGTGCCCTACCATAGAAAAATATCTGCAGGAGAACCATTTGCCACTCAAAGCCGTGCTTCTCCTCGACAATGCTCCTGCTCATCCTGGAGGCTTGCAAGATGATGTGTTGCCCAGATACAATAAATTCCTCACAGTTAAATTCCTTCCTCCTAACACCACTCCTCTAATTCAGCCTATGGACCAGAAAATCATAGCGAATTTTAAGAAACTTTATGAAAGGGCACTTTTCCGAAAATGTTTTGAAGTGACTGAAGCCACAAACCTCACCCTCAAAGAGTTCTGGAAACACCATTTTAACATTTGTAGTGCTTTAAAACTCGTTGACAAAGCCTGGCAAGAAGTGACTCAAAGAACCCTGATCTCTGGCTGGAGAAAATTGTGGCCTGAATATGTGAGAGAATTAGACTTTGAGGGGTTTGAGCCTATAAATGATGCGCCTATTGTTGAGGAAATTGTTACTCTGGGCCGGCAAATGGGCTGGGAATTGGATAGTGATGATGTGGAGGAGTTGGTGGAAGAACACAACGAAGAACTGACCACCGAAGAACTCCAAGCCCCTCAACAGGAACAGCGAGACAATGCAGCTGAAGATTCTTCAGTGGAGGAGGAGGAGGCAGCAGCGGATGTCCCTTCTGCAGTAATTAAGGTGGTGTGTCAGATGTGGGAAGAGATTCAAACAATTGTTGAAAAGACTCACCCAGAGAAAGCTGTAGTAGGCCGTTGCCTTAATCTTTTCAATGACAATGTGATGCCTTACTACAGAGAGAGCTTGCGAAGAAGGGAAAAGCAAGCTTCCATGGACAGATATGTGGTGAGAAAATCGAGCAGTGAGCCTCAACCAGGACCTAGTGGCACTCAGATAAAACGTCCCAGGGAGTGCACACCTGAAAGGTCCTCATTGCCTGATGTGATAATGGAAGGGGACTCCCCTTCCAAACAGTAACTCCTCCCCCCCTCCTCACCATCTTCCATATGCCTACAGCATTCATCAGCAAGGTAAGTAATAACTTGAACATAGTTTTGTAGGTTTATTTAGATGAATTAGGTATAAAAATTTAGTTTGATATGGGGTTTTGGGGTAGTCAGGAACGGATTAATTCATTTCCCATTATTTCTTATGGGGAAATTCGCTTCAGAATACGAGTTTTCGGAATACGAGGCATCTCCAGGAACCAATTAAACCCTTAAACTGAGGTATGCCTGTATATACAGTGGCACTTCGATTAACGAGCGGCTCTATCTATGAGCATTTCAAGTAACACGCAAGCCACTCTAAGAACATTTGTCTCTACTAACGAGCTCTTCCTCGATTAACGAGCGTTTCCGCTGGTTCTCGGACACCTTTTACGACAGTTTTGTTGTTGTTTCGCAAGACGAGTTTTCCACGTGATGAGCTCGGTGCCGGAACGGATTAAACTCGTTAATCGAGGGACCACTGTATAACAATAATTTTGTAACTAGAGTCAGAAGATTGTTATTTGCTTAGCTAAACGAACTAGAGGGTTCAGTTCCTGAACCGATTATGTGCCTCTGTAATCCTTTACAACACTACCCACAGGATGGGTATGGGGGTGCATAATAAGAAAGAAATTGAATTGAATTCAGAATTGCTTAATACATGGATGGAGAAATATTAAAGAAATTGTTCATGACTTTTATTAGACCAAAGCTAGAATATGCAGCGGTTGTATGGTACCCATATCTTAAGAAGCACATCAACAAACTGGAAAACGTGCAACGACATGCCACTAAGTGGCTCCCAGAACTGAAGGACAAGAGCTACGAGGAGAGGTTAGACATATTAAATATGTAAAAACTAGAAGATAGAAGAAAAAGAGGCGATATGATCACTACGTACAAAATAGTAACAGGAATCAATAAAATTGATAAGGAAGAATTCCTGAGACCCGGAACTTCAAGAACAAGAGGTCATAGATTTAAACTAACGAAACAAAGCTGCCGGAGAAATATAAGAAAATTCACTTTTGTAAACAGAGTGGTAGACGATTGGAACAAGTTAGGTGAGAAGGTGGTGGAGACCAAAACCGTCAGCAATTTCAAAGCGTTATATGACAGAGTGCTGGGAAGACGGGACACCACGAGCATAGCTCTCATCCTGTAACTATACTTAGGTAATTACACTTAGGTAATTACTGATGCATCAGAAGTTTTCATTGTGTCAGGTCACCAGTGATGGTGTGGTATTGGCTATTTATTTAACCATATCTTGACTTTCATTTTAGATATATTTTCCTTGGAACGTAGTCACATTATCGTCTACATCTGTCTTTATTCTGACATATAGACCTTGAATGTTACTTTGCATATATGCAAATAAATTACAAGATTGATTGGCTGGTGTGCAAGGCTTCACACTCCCTGAGCTAGCCATCAAGTAACTATAAAAATCCATAAATCTTCACTTTCACTTCAGTTATATTTATGCCAAAGTATTAACATGCAGCTTACATTTCTGTCTTTACGATGACACAGAAACTTCAGTTATTACAGTACCTAGATTATATTAACATTGATCTTTGAAAGGTCGTAGTTTCCATCAATAGGGAGAGCGTCGGCCAAGAAACTTTGTTTAAAATATATGAATCTATCTTTCCTCTCTAATAACGTATAATCTCTGTGATGGATTCACAAAAACTATTTATCTCTGCCTTTCTGATAACATATACAAATATAAGCTTTATTTGTGAATCTCTATTAATTAATCAATATATCAGAGAGCATATAGGGTTCGGTGTTCTATGAGTGAAAAGGACACGAGTGGTTTAAGTAGCGAACGCATACCAATGAATAATGTTAGTATCTATATAACAAAATTATTATTCTGTGGAGTTGATTTAACTTCCAGACATTTTTTTTAAATAAATATTGAATGTTTTGTGGCTATTTAAGAAAGATATTATTATTAGTATCCACTCAATTTAACGGCCTCTTTTATACCGATCCGCCAGTAATAACGACCAGTTTTGAGAGACCGGTATCTGGAGCCTCATATATCAGTCTGGCGGTCGATATTACCAAAGGTCCGTATTGGGTTTGTTTTGGCATCGGCGGGCCCTCGCATGGCAACAGGCCACCGACCTCCAAGGCATTGAGGGAGGGATGGGAGGCAATGATTGATGGAGGGAGGCATTGAGGGGGAGAGGCATTGAGGGGGAGAGGCAGTGATGGAGGGAGCATTGAGGGAAAGAGGCAGTGATGGAGGGAGCATTGAGGGAAAGAGGCAGTGATGGAGGGAGCATTGAGGGGAGAGGCAGTGATGGAGGGAGGCATTGAGGGGAAGAGGCAGTGATGAGGGAGCAATTGAGGGGGAGAGACAGTGATGGAGGGAGCATTGAGGGGGAGAGGCAGTGATGGAGGGAGCATTGAGGGGAAGAGGCAGTGATGGAGGGAGCATTGAGGGGAGAGGCAGTGATGGAGGGAGCATTGAGGGGGAAGAGGCAGTGATGGAGGGAGCATTGAGGGGAGAGGCAGTGATGGAGGGAGGCATTGAGGGGGAGAGGCAGTGATGGAGGGAGCATTGAGGGGGAGAGGCAGTGATGGAGGGAGCATTG
>WNGS01001199.1:31196-77113 GCA_020271785.1 Procambarus virginalis | reverse complement strand
TGGATAGTGAGTGGTGTCCAGAGATCATAAAGGTATAGTGCTTTTGAAAAATAGATGAGATAACAGGAATGTGCTAAGGGAGTGAAAAATTGGGTGAGAAAAATTTGCCCCTATAGTGTTTACAGTGCAGAGAAGAACATTCAAGATGGCCACTGACAAGGAAATACAAAACAAGCTTGATTTTGAGGGATTCAATGAAGAAAGCATTGATATTTAGCAGTCTACACAACAAGTTGGTAAAATTAGATACTATAGTGAACTCTCATGTAGAAATAATTAGTAAATTGAAAGAAAGTAATGATCATTTGAATAGCAAAGTTTTAGGTCTTGAGGGTTTAGTGAAAGACTTGCGCAAGGAAAGAGTCAATTGGAAACAATTGCAAAGCCATGGAAGAAGAAATATACTCTTAAAAATAGCTTTGGAAGAAGTTAGAGCAAATTTAAACATAAATGATTACAATAGGCTAGGCAAGGAAATTCAAGAGGAAAACAGCTTTTGTCAGCACAGATGGAGGAAGTTACACAGGGAATAGAACAGTGCAAGAAAGATATGCAACTCACTTATGCACAAGTGGCCAAGGAGAAGGAAAAAATGGAAGCAGCAGTAAAGGAAGCCAACAATGCAGCAACCAAGATAAAACAAACATTAGGCTGGAAGTGAGAAAGGAATTGGCATCTAACCCGAGTTGGTGCAAAACACAGTTGATCGGAGTAAGTCCCTGATAATTTTGGCTGCAAAGAAAAGGAGATAACATCTAGGTCAGAAAGAGCTGTAGAAGAAGCAAAAGTAGTAGATAAAATGTTGGCCTCGTGGAAGGTCTTACACCAAAGAGAATGTGTGCGACTACAGGAGAATAGGCAGATTGTAAAAGGAAAGATCGACCTTTGAGGATCACCCTAAACGGTGCCAAGCAGATGGAAGAAGTACTAAGGAATGCTAGAAAGTTACAAAGTGATGAGGATGGAAAATGTGGTCATTAAGACGAGATCTTTCAAAGAAGACAGAGAGAAGCTGAAACTGAACCTCGCTGAGGCAAAACGTTTAAATGAGAGCAGGAATGAAGAAGAAATCAATTCTTTTTTCTACAAAGTGTTAGGGGTAGGCAGACCAGTAAAGTGGTACATAAAGGCAACCACAAACAAACAATAGAGAGGGGAGTGAAGAATAAGGAGAGGGGGAACAAGTTCCTGAAGATTGCATACACCAACATAGATGGAGTAAGATCGAAGATATTGAGTTAAGTGATGTAATACAGATGCAGACACCAGACATTGTTGCACTCACGGAGACAAAACTTGAAGATGATATTTTAAATGAGGTCATATTCCCAAGGGGCTACTCAATTTGGAGAAGGACAGAAAAATTAGGAAGGCGGTGGCGTTGCTGTGCTGGTGAAAGAACACATAAAGGTGAAGGAAATAATGACTGCCAATCCACAAGAGTTGACATAATAGCACTAGAGATCTGCCATGAAGATGATAAACTAATGGTCATAAATGCATATAGTCCACCACCAAGCAGCACATGGTCAAAGGAGGAGCTAGATAGTAAACGAGAAGGTCTTAAAACAATAATGAGAGAGATTATAGCGAGAGCGGATAACGATAGGTCACGACTGTTGATAGTTGGTGACTTCAACTTGAAATCCATAGACTGGAAGCATATGAAGCTAAAACAGAAGATTTTTGAACCTGTAATTTGTAGACCTCATCCTGGAAACATTCTTGTATCAACATGTTAAACAAGCTACGAGGATGAGGGAAGGGGACGTTCCCTCCATGCTAATTTGATATTTACCAGGAAGGAGGAAGAATATTTGACATTCAGTACCTTCCTCCCTTGGGTAAAAGTGACCATGCTTTTTGGGAATAAAGTATGCAATGCGTTATAATCTGGAAGAAAATAAGGAGGATGAAGCAGTTGAAAAACTGACTTCAAGAGAGGACATTATGGCAACCTTAGAAATTTTTTAGTGAGTATAATTGGACAGACTTAATTGTTGCTAGGCAAGGAAGTGAATGAGATGTATGTCAAGTTTTGTGAAATATGATAAAGGCACAAACAAATTTATACCAAACAGAGATGCAGAACTAGGAAACAGGATTGGTTCAATAGGAATTGCGAGAGGGCCAGAGACCAAAAGACACAAAAATGGAATCAATACAGGAAGAGGCCAAACCCCCAAACATACAAACGATACAAGATGCAAGAAACAACTACACAGCAGTGAGGAGAGAGGCAGAAAGAAATTTTGAAAAAGGGATTGCAGACAAATGTAAAACAGAACCAGGTCTATTCTATAAATTCATAAACAACAAATTGCAGGTAAAGGATAAATTCAGAGGTTGATAATGGGAAATAGATTCACGGAAAATGAAAAGGAAATGTGTGAAACACTAAACAAAAGTTCCAAAGTGTGTTTGTACAAAATGAAATCTTTAGGGAACCAGACACAATAAGAATTCCAGAGAACAACATAGAGCACATAGAGGTGACTAGAGACGAAGTGGAAAAAATGCTCAAGGAGCTAAGTAAGAACAAGGCAGTTGGTCCAGATGGAGTTTCACCATGGGTTCTGAGAGAGTGTGCACCTGAGCTCAGCATTCCACTTCAGCTGATTTTTCAGGCATCCCTGTTTACAGGAGTTGTAGCTGATGTGTGGAAAAAGGCTAACATAGTTCCAATCTACAAAAGTGGAAGCAGGGAAGACCCCCTTAATTATAGACCTGTATCATTGACAAGTGTAATAGTCAAAATATTGGAAAAAATAATTAAAACTAAATGCATAGAACACCTGGAGAGAAATGATATAATATCAGACCGACAGTATGGTTTTCGATCTGGAAGATCCTGTGTAACGAACTTACTCAGTTTTTATGATCGAGCAACAGAGATTTTACAGGAAAGAGATGGTTGGGTTGACTGCATCTATCTGGACCTAAAAAAGGCTTTCGACAGAGTTCCCCATAAGAGGTTGTTCTGGAAACTGGAACATATTGGAGGGGTGACGGGTAAGCTACTAACATGGATGAAAAATTTCCTGACAGAAAAATGAGGGCCGTAATCAGAGGCAAGGTATCGGATTGAAGGAATGTCACGAGTGGAGTACCACAGGGTTCAGTTCTTGCACCGGTAATGTTCATTGTCTACATAAACGATCTACCAGAGGGATTACAGAATTACATGAACATGTTTGCTGATGATGCTAAGATAATAGGGAAGATAAGAAACCTAGATGATTGTCATGCCCTTCAAGAAGACCTGGACAAAATAAGTATTTGGAGCAACACTTGGCAAATGGAATTTAATGTGAATAAATGCCATGTTATGGAATGTGGAATTGGTGAACATAGACCCCACACAACCTATAAATTATGTGAGAAATCTTTAAAGAATTCTGATAAAGAAAGGGATCTAGGGGTGGTTTTAGATAGAAAACTGTCACCTGAGGACCACATCAAGAACATTGTGCGAGGAGCCTATGCTACACTTTCTAACCTAAGAATTGCTTTTAAATACATGGATGGAGAAATACTAAAGAAATTGTTCACGACTTTTATTAGACCAAAGCTGGAATATGCAGTGGTTGTATGGTGCCCTTATCTTAAGAAGCACATCAACAAACTGGAAAAGGTGCAACGACATGCCACTAAGTGGCTCCCAGAAATGAAGGACAAGAGCTATGAGGAGAGATTAAAGGCATTAAACATGCAAAAACTAGAAGATAGAAGAAAAAGAGGCGATATGATCACTACGTACAAAATAGTAACAGGAATTGATAAAATCGACAGGGAAGATTTCCTGAGACCTGGAACTTCAAGAACAAGAGGTCATAGATTTAAACTAGCTAAACACAGATGCCGAAGAAACGTAAGAAAATTCACCTTCGCAAATAGAGTGGTAGACGGTTGGAACAAGTTAAGTGAGAAGGTGGTGGAGGCCAAAACCGTCAGTAGTTTCAAAGCGTTATATGACAAAGAGTGCTGGGAAGACGGGACACCACGAGCGTAGCTCTCATCCTGTAACTACACTTAGGTAATTACACAGATTTATCAAATTCAACAATCCAACAAATAGTATTAACAGTAATGACACTGGTATCATATTAACTGAACAGTTGCTCATGAAATAATCATAGTTGCTAAAACATTGCAATTGTTGCTAAAACATTGTTAATTGTTGTTGCCAAAAGCCAATACATTTTATGGGAGAGGTCCCCTAAGTGGGTCTCCATGCTACCTTCCTGGTGGTTACCCTCAGTGTATGCCTGAGCTCAGGGACCCACTGAGGGGGACCTCTCCCATAAAATTTATTAGCTTCCTGCCACCAGGAAGGTAGCACGGGGACCCACCGAGGGGACCCACCTAGAAGGTAGCATGGGGACCCACCGAGGGGACCCACCTAGAAGGTAGCACGGGGCCCCACCGAGGGGACCCACCTAGAAGGTAGCACGGGGACCCACCGAGGGGACCCACCTAGAAGGTAGCACGGGGACCCACCGAGGGGACCCACCTAGAAGGTAGCATGGGGACCCACCGAGGGGACCCACCTAGAAGGTAGCATGGGAACCCACCGAGGGGACCCACCAGGAAGGTAGCATGGGAACCCACCGAGGGGACCCACCAGGAAGGTAGCACGGGGACCCACCGAGGGGACCCACCAGGAAGGTAGCATGGAGACCCACCGAGGGGACCCACCAGGAAGGTAGCACGGGGACCCACCGAGGGGACCCACCTAGAAGGTAGCACGGGGACCCACCGGGGGGACCCACCTAGAAGGTAGCATGGGAACCCACCGAGGGGACCCACCAGGAAGGTAGCATGGGAACCCACCGAGGGGACCCACCAGGAAGGTAGCACAGGGACCCACCGAGGGGACCCACCAGGAAGGTAGCACGGGGACCCACCGAGGGGACCCACCGAGGGGACCCACCAGGAAGGTAGCACGGGGACCCACCGAGGGGACCCACCGAGGGGACCCACCAGGAAGGTAGTATGGGAACCCACCGAGGGGACCCACCAGGAAGGTAGCACGGGGACCCACCGAGGGGACCCACCAGGAAGGTAGCACGGGGACCCACCTAGAAGGTAGCATGGGGACCCACCTAGAAGGTAGCATGGGGACCCACCGAGGGGACCCACCTAGAAGGTAGCATGGGAACCCACCGAGGGGACCCACCAGGAAGGTAGCACGGGGACCCACCGAGGGGACCCACCTAGAAGGTAGCATGGGGACCCACCGAGGGGACCCACCAGGAAGGTAGCACGGGGACCCACCGAGGGGACCCACCTAGAAGGTAGCACGGGGACCCACCTAGAAGGTAGCACGGGGACCCACCGAGGGGACCCACCTAGAAGGTAGCATGGGAACCCACCGAGGGGACCCACCTAGAAGGTAGCATGGGAACCCACCGAGGGGACCCACCTAGAAGGTAGCATGGGAACCCACCGAGGGGACCCACCTAGAAGGTAGCATGGGAACCCACCGAGGGGACCCACCTAGAAGGTAGCATGGGAACCCACCGAGGGGACCCACCTAGAAGGTAGCATGGGAACCCACCGAGGGGACCCACCTAGAAGGTAGCATGGGAACCCACCGAGGGGACCCACCAGGAAGGTAGCATGGGAACCCACCGAGGGGACCCACCAGGAAGGTAGCACGGGGACCCACCGAGGGGACCCACCAGGAAGGTAGCATGGAGACCCACCGAGGGGACCCACCAGGAAGGTAGCACGGGGACCCACCGAGGGGACCCACCAGGAAGGTAGCATGGAGACCCACCGAGGGGACCCACCAGGAAGGTAGCACGGGGACCCACCGAGGGGACCCACCAGGAAGGTAGCACGGGGACCCACCGAGGGGACCCACCGAGGGGACCCACCAGGAAGGTAGCACGGGGACCCACCGAGGGGACCCACCGAGGGGACCCACCTAGAAGGTAGCACGGGGACCCACCGAGGGGACCCACCGAGGGGACCCACCTAGAAGGTAGCATGGGAACCCACCGAGGGGACCCACCAGGAAGGTAGCATGGGGACCCACCGAGGGGACCCACCTAGAAGGTAGCATGGGAACCCACCGAGGGGACCCACCAGGAAGGTAGCATGGGGACCCACCGAGGGGACCCACCTAGAAGGTAGCATGGGAACCCACCGAGGGGACCCACCTAGAAGGTAGCATGGGAACCCACCGAGGGGACCCACCTAGAAGGTAGCATGGGAACCCACCGAGGGGACCCACCTAGAAGGTAGCATGGGAACCCACCGAGGGGACCCACCTAGAAGGTAGCATGGGAACCCACCGAGGGGACCCACCTAGAAGGTAGCATGGGAACCCACCGAGGGGACCCACCTAGAAGGTAGCATGGGAACCCACCGAGGGGACCCACCTAGAAGGTAGCATGGGAACCCACCGAGGGGACCCACCAGGAAGGTAGCATGGGGACCCACCAGGGAAATAGCACAGGGACCCACTAAGGGAACCCACCAGGAAGGTAGCATAAGGCCCACCGGGGGGACCCCACCAGGGAAGTAGCACGGGGACCCACTAAGGGGATCCTCCAGGAAGGTAGCATAGGGCCCACTGGGGGGACCCACCAGGGAAGTAGCACGGGGACCCACTAAGGGGACCCACCAGGAAGGTAGCATAGGGCCCACCGAGGGGACCCACCTAGAAGGTAGCATGGGGACCCACCGAGGGGACCCACCAGGAAGGTAGCATGGGGACCCACCGAGGGGACCCACCAGGAAGGTAGCATGGGGACCCACCGAGGGGACCCACCAGGGAAGTAGCACAGGGACCCACTAAGGGGACCCACCAGGAAGGTACCATAGGGCCCCACCGAGGGGACCCACCAGGAAGGTAGCATGGGAACCCACTGAGGGAACCCACCAGGAGGGGTAGCACAGGGACCCAATGAGGGGGACCACCTGGAAGGTAACACAGGGACCCACTGAGGGGACCCACCAAGAAGGTAGTACAGGGACCCACTGAGGGAACTCACCAGAAGGGTAACACAGGGTCCCACTGAGGGGACCCACCAGGAAGGAAGCATAAGGACCCACTGAGGGGGGGGGGGGCCCACCAGGAATGTAGCACAGGGACCCACCAGGAAGAGGTGTTTCATTACATTCAGTGCTGGATTTCTTTCCTTTAAACACTTTAATTCATTAAATTTAAGCATCACATACTTCAGATATTATAGCAACAAAAATACAGCATTGAATGTAATGAAACACCAATTTCTGTATGAGTCCTGGAGGCTCTTAAATCTGTCACATTGATTCAGTGCCATACTACTAGGTGCCATGAGTCAGGGAGTTCTATTAGCCTACCGGCGACCACGAGCCAGACCTGATCCCCCTCAAAGAGGTGCATGGAGTGATGGCCTATGAACACTTTAATTTAAAGATGATCATAATAGCCACCACCAGGAAAGTACCCAGAAAGTTAGGCAAAAAAAAATACTGCATGATTAAAACCAAACCGTCGCTTAACAAAATGCCAAAAGAACTCTCCCAACAATGAAAATAAGCTACCAATATTTAGTGAAATAAGTGGTGGCTAATTTACTCCACCTCCTCCCCCTTATTTGGGCTGAGGGAGGTGGACTGGGTCTGCCAGACCCCACGAGATGCCAGATTCAGCCCAAACAGGAGAACCCAAAAGTGGAAAGCCTATCACAGTCAACAAAAACCGAGAAACAATGTCCTCAGGAAACAATTACAAACAAAATGGAGAAGTTGGAGTGAGAGCCAGGGCCCATATCAAGTTCAAAGACTTGGCCAGCATGGCCTGCCTACACACGAGACGGGAGGTGAAAAACAGGAATACCGCCTCCCAGAGCATACAGCTTCTGGAAAGCAGCCAATGCCGAAGCAGCGGAGACCATAACTCCTGCAAGAGTAACCCTCACTGAGCATCCCAATATTCTCTGAGAGCCAATCAGAATGCAGCTCCAGGAGGCTCAAGAAACACATGACAGAAACCAAGTGTGATTGGGTATGAAGAGCATCCGCCACCAAAGTAGCCAACAGAAGGGAGACCGAAGACATGCAGACATGTCTTTGGAGACATGCAGCTGCACAAGACCCACATCACGGAAAAGTCCGGAGCAATGAAGCACGTATTGAGGTACTCGAAAGAACCAAAAAAATAACCTGCAACATACAAGACACCTCCCACTAGTCGAGTACATGGAAACAGAAACACCTACACCAAGACCCAAGGGTAAACCTGCAACACACAAGACATCTCCCACTAGTCAAGCATGTGGGAACGGAAACACTTGCGCCAAGACCCAAGGGTAAACAAAGGACATTCCACTAACCAGGATGACTCTGGAATCACATAAAGCACCTAATAAGGGAAGGAAAACCCTAACTCAAAAGAGGCCGGACCCATAACCAAGGCATAAACCAGGTATGCTTCTAGGGCTTCCTGAGCCTTTGCCGGGAAAACCCAGGAGGAAAGTAACCTCCAGAAGGACGAGTCCAAAGAGCCAAAAAGCACACAGAATCGAACCCTGGGGAAGCAGCACCTAATTCAAAATCATGCAAGACAGGGGGATAAGAAAAACCCTTCGTCTACAACAAAAGACCCTTTGCACATGGCACGAAGTTTCAAACAGGATCCAAGGACCCCAATCCGACTACCCCCATAGCACTGGAAACTGCAGAAGTGTGCCACAGGGCAGAGCTGATGTCCACACCCACCACCCAGGAAAGAAACACAGAGTCCAAGGCAAAGGCTTCGAAGGAAGTGGTCAGCTGGGTTGACCCAGAAGCCTTGGCGGGATTGAGAGGCTCAACTGCCTCCATGCCCACACCGAAAGGGGCAAATCCAAGATCAGCCCAAGCCATATTCAGAGCTAAATCTGGCCCTGACATCAAAACCCTCAGACGCTTCGGAGCCGGAAGAAGGGGAAGAGAAAGAGAAGAAGGCCAAAACCAGCTCCCTGGGGAAGGAAAAAGGGGTGCAGACGGAACCAAGGTCAAGGTGATCAACACCCTCAAATCTGATTACCTGGACACCAGTGGAGCCGATCTGAGGCCTCCAACTGGGCAAACAACCTAGACTGCTGCAAAACAGAAAGCCTTGAATGCAAGGCGGTAGCTGCCTTATACTTCTGACTCTCAACAGTGGAATGGGTAAATTGGAGCACATGGGGGGGACCAAGTCCCCACATGACTCAGGGTCGAAGATGTCACTGACCCTATCAGGCAGCATGGCGGAGACTGAATGTATGAACATCATCAGTTGGTACTGGCAACAAACAACCCACAAATTCAAACAAGGCGAGAGCAGGCTCAGAAGAGGTATCCATAGTACAACCGAGCCTATAGGGATTTTCCAAGGGCGGCAGGGTGAATGAGCCCTGCAGGAAGCCCAGGCACTTGGAATGCTATACCGGTAAACCCTGAATAAAACAGGCAACCCCACCCCACCCAAAACCAATGGAAAATCCCAAGGGTCCAGCAGGAGGGTTCAACTGCACACAACCTAGGCAAAACCTAATAAGGTCAAAGGAAGAACTCCCAAGCACAAAAAGGGTAAAGTGAGAAAAATAAGCACACAAGCACAAAGCCCTAGGACCAAACCGTGGCAGAGTACCAGGGAGAAACGTTGGCACATCAATTTGTTAGGAGGAGTAACTGATTGCACAAACCACAAGCTGAAAGCCGAAAACACTCCCAACCCCAGGTGAGACAGGAAGTCAAAGACCATCAGCTTACCTGAAGAGCGAGGACCACCCCAAGCGAAGAGACCCTCTAAAGGGTGTAACATGAACACCCCAGGGAAGAGAACCCTGAAAGCACAAGGGAAGTGCTCAAAGAGCACACAGGGAAGGAAACCTTGAGTACATGCAGCTCCAAGTACACTAATTTGGTTACATGCAACACTAATGTGTATAAGAACAGCCTCAAAGGCAAAACACCACTCAGAAAATGAGATACTGGAGCCAGAGTGACAACAGCAAACAGGCACATCGGCGATAGAACTAATGGTGATGGGCCTGGCTGACCCAGTCTGCCGGGCCTAGGTTAAACTAACTCTCACTAATTTCACAAAATTTTGGTTTTTCATTGTTAGGGGAGCTCTTTTGCCATTTTGTGGGGCAATGGTTTGGTTTTAACCATGCAGTAGTCTGTTTTGTTTTGTCTAACTTTCTGGGTGCTTTCCTAGTGGTGACTACAGTATTATGATTATCTTTGAAGGTAAAATGTTCATAGGACATCGTTCCATGCACCTCTTTGAGGGGACCAGGTTCTGGCTCATGATTTCTGGTAGGCCAATAGAACTCTGTGACTGAGGGCACATAGTAGTACAGCACTGAATCAATGATAGCCCTGAAGTGTGATAGCTTCAGGGAGCCAACAGGGCTTCCCCCAGAAATAACTTTGTCACAATATACTTTTATGTAAGATGCATTGATCCCTGAATGGCCTGTAAGTATCCAAGGTTTTCCATACTCATTGTCAGAGAGTGGTTGTAGTTTGGTGATACTTTGCAACAGTATAAGAAGGCACATACAGCACTTGCTGTCACAATTTGCCCATCACATTTTAATGTGATGGGCATCTCTTATTTAATTTGCCTGAATACAGTCATAAATGTTTTGTTCGGGATCAGTAACAGATGCTTGATGAGATCTATAGAAATTGCTTTATCAAGCTCTCTCTAGTAAATGATTGCCCAGGCTAGGAATAGTTGTTGGCTCACAGCCAGTTGCCCCTTATTTTGATCTCCAGACTGGATGAGACATTTCGACATGTTTCCTTACACCTATTCCCTCTGTATCCCTGGAGCTAGACAACTGTTGTGGGCAGCATCCTGGAGAAGGTCAGCATCTGGCCTAAGGGGACCTTACACCTGATGCCTCTGTTCACCCAGCAGTAAATATATACCTGGGAGTTAGGCAACTGTTGTGGGCAGCACCATGGGGAAGGTCAGTAGTAGGCCTAGGGGTGGCCCTTAATAAGCCTAAGTCTTCTTGTCCCTTGACAATGGAAAACCATAAATATTTACAATTCAGTTATAAATGTCAGAGCTTAAAATGTTTATCTGAGCTCCAAGTTATATACAGTATATGTCCACACAAGCTTTGAGTCATTATTATCATTAAGATCTCTAAGCTGGCACACACAACATACTATACACCTCTGGGTTGCTATGCTCATGACACTGGAAAATGCTCCTCATTCACTGTTGTCTAATGCATTTTGACATGACAAAGCCATGTTGCCCAATTCCTTTTGACCTGATTGGAAGACACTCATCACTCATTGTTCTCCACTGCATTTTCACCTTCAATAACTTAATAAAATAAACTATTTTCTGTTATTCTTTGGCAAATCCTTCTACTAATACATTAGCCGCCAACATTTCTGGACTGTCATGCGGCAACTGTTCCTCTTGAACTGCACTGGAGTCTTGCCTGACATTTGATAAGCTCGCCTCATCTTTATGAAACTGTTTTTGTGTCAACAAAGAATTTTTGTAAAGGGACAGAGATTGGTTAATAATTCCAATTGTATAATCTGAGCTTAATTTTCTAGTTGCTGGCTCTCTGGGCTTATATGATGAAACCTGCACTACTGGCACATGCTTGGTTAAGTTAATTTTGGAAACATTAGCCATGTTAAATTTGCCTACAGACTGTCTGCGAAGTTCAGGTGTAGATGTTAATGTTGAGATAAAAGGCGCTGAAGAAATCTGTGAATTGCTTACAACAGCTCCTGATATCTGCGGCCAAACATTCATACTACTATTCTGTGTGCTTTTTGAACCCAAGAGTTCTCCACCACCACTTCTCTTGGCATCCACAACCATCAGTTTCAGTGTGGGAGAGACTGCAACATGTGACGGCAATTGACTTGGCAGACTTTGTCTTGAGGCATTAAATGAATCATTCTGAGGTTTATCGTATGTGACTTGTTGAGGAGAATCCACTTCTGAGTCCCAGGTGCCTAATTCATCTATGTTTGATCTACAATCAGATGTTTCCTTCTGCTTTTCTGCACAGGTGGAACTCGTAGTAATACTGAAAAATAAAGCAAAATTAAATATCTCAAAATGGATAGGCAATGTGTAGTACAGTATGTTAATTAACACTTTGCCAAACTAGGGACGCAATATGAGTCTGTTTATAACTCTATGGATCCCAACTAGGGACACATATTGTGTCCGATATTAAAATATTTGTTAAAATTACATTTTTATTAATGAATTTTAAATTTTTATTATAGGGTACGTATTTACATTTCAGATGTAGCAATTTGTGAATTGTTTATTAGATTGACTTTTGATTATGTGATTTTCATGCACAAATTCATGCTCGCAATGGTTATAAACTTTTGCTATATCTAGTTTACCCATACTAATCTTGTCCCTATAGCAGTATCTCACTCACACAGATCACCCCATCAGGTACTCTGGTACTTTGGTTTGTCTCGAAACTATAATGTTTAACTTTACAGTATGAACTTAAAGGACATATTGGGCTTTCGTTCCTTTTGTATCCAGAACTGTACAGTACATTTCAAAGTCTGTGATTAATTGTCCAGGTAGGGAGTTTACTGTGTTTTTCTCAGAGCAAAAAGAATTGTAACTTTGCAGTTAATTACCTAGTTTTCAGTAGGACAACTCTTGCCCTTATCCTCGTCATTAATAAAGTAATGGGTATAGACATCCCTACACTATCTTGTTCTACCTCGAAACATTCAGTTTTGTTTCTCCAAGTCCTTACTAAAGTCCAAGACTTAGTTATATTTCAATTAATCTTATATGTTTCAGTAACTTATCTTGTATATTTATTATTGTTCTACAGGAGAGTTACGAGTTGCCAGTCCTATACTAACCATTCTCGTGCATGTTGCCTCATCACATTTAAGTCAGTCTAATAATCCTCACTTATTGGTTCACTTACAGGAGGCCACTCACATAATTCTTCCAGTTTTTATTACTTGTCTCTCTACTTTAACCATGTTTCGTTTATCCGTCTTCCATTCCAACCCGGAGGATGAAGTAGCTAACTTAATTTGTGCTACCAAAGCAGAATTACTGACATTAACCACAGAATATCATCTCTCACCTCCCCATGGTGCCAACAAAACCAAACTCCATAATATGATATTAGATTATTTGGTTGATAATGATCTAATCACTTCAAAGCTGCAAGAACAACATCAAATTGCCAATAAAATTGCACTCACTATCATGAAACTGAAGATTGAATTAGCCCACATGGAAGCCAAGGCTAATGAACGAAAATGAGAGATGAGAAAACAAGAAATTGCCCTCCAATGAGAACGGGAGAATGAACAACTCTGGCTCCACGAACAACGAGCAGAATTGGAACGTTAATGACAACAACAAGAAGTTGCCCTCCAACGTGAACGCGGGAGGGAACAACTCCAACTCATGGAACCGAGAGCAGAACTGGAACATCAACGCAAACGAGAGAGAATTCAGCCACAAGAACAAGAAGCTGCCATCACTCTCCATTTAGAGCAAGAGAAAGCTGCCTCTGTTCTCTGCTTGGAACGGAATAAAGCTGCTGCCGCTCTAAAGTTTCGAAAACAGGAGATGAAACTCAAAACTCCCCACCTTGCTCAGCACCAGGAAGCAGAAACCAACTTCCAACTACGTTTTAATGCGACTCAATGTATCAAAATAATGCCGCCTTTTGTAGAGACAGAGGTGGATTAATTTTTTACCTCATTTGAGGTTTTAGCTACTCAACTCAGCTGACCTCAGAACCAATGGTCGATACTTCTCCAAGCTCATCTTACAGAATGCCTTGACCTTCAGTACTCTTGCCACCGAGATTGATTACCAGGTACTGAAGCAAGCAGGTCTAGATGCCTATCTCTTGTCTACCGAAAGTTATAGGCAACATTTCAAAGATTATGTTAAATCCAGTGCCACCACACATGAAGAGCATGTACAGACAAAAAAAAAAAAAGATATATTTTATGAATTGGCTGGAGTCGGCCTGCTCACCACTTTTTCAGAATTAATTAACCTCATTCTCCTGGAAGAATTTATGCACCGTGTACCTAAACCCTATACGCCGTTACCTTTCAGATAAAGGAAAGACTAACCTTTGTAGGTGTGCACAGTTAGTGGATACCTATAGTTTAATTCACAGATCATATGATTCCTATTCCAGTAAACCATCTTGGTCCAGCCCTGCTAAAGTAATTTATGTCATTGTTAACTATGCACTCTACTGCAGATATTGTAAAGTACTGTATATGTACATACTACTGTATCAAAAAATGTACCAACCCTTATTGTAAGACTAGCAACGATTTGCATAAACCTAAATCTCAACCTCCCAAGCCTCATAAGCCTGTTATGCATACCAATGTTCCAGCTTCTGATCTTTCTTTATTCCATAGACACATGTATCCAGGAACTGTCTCTGCCAATGGTGGAGATTCTGATGGAAAGGTCAAAGTGATCATCTTGAGGGGCACAGCTGCTCTACGAAGTATTCTTATGCAAGACACTGCACCCAAAGCCACCTACACTGGAGAAACCGTCTTCCTCACCGACCTTACTGCAACCACTCCATACCCGCCCGCTAGAGTCCACCTGGATTGTTTTTTCATTCGCGGAGAAGTCCAAGTCGCCATACTGGAGAAACCTTTCCCCGTGGCAGGAATTCAACTTCTTCTGGGCAATGACTTGGCTGATCAATAGAAATCCATGAACCTAGTCATCAGTGACAAACCCTAGGTATGTGACTCGGCTATGGAAGAAGACCCTGCAATGAAGTATGCCGCAGAAGTGGTACCGGTGACAGAAGAAACAGAGGATATCTCCCAGCCTGTCCTAGTGACTACTCATGCTCAAGCTGCTCAACCACCACAAGTAGCCCAAGCTGTCCCTCAAGATTCACAAGGCCTTCCACCGAATCTCAACCTGTTGGAGTTCCATAAGTTACAACAAGCTGACATTTTGTTAACTTCCTTGTTCTCTCAGGCTCAGATTAAGACTGATTCCATCTGTTATTTTTTGAATGATAATCAAATCCTATATTGCAGATTCAGACCCAGTAAAATAAGGCAGAGGATGATTGGGCTAATGTTAATCAGTTGGTAGTTCTCACATCTTTATATAAATATATAATTGACTTTGCCCATGGCCCGATGTCCCATTATGGCATCAATAAAACCTACCATGCCTTATTACAGGACTGTTTTTGGCCAGGCATGGCACGAGACATGAGGACCTTCGTGAATGCTTGTCATACATGTCAAATGGCAGGCAAGCCCAATGCTCCTATTCCTAAGGCACCATTGATTCTTATTCCTATGCCTTCAGAGCACTGCTTAAAACTCATAATCGACTGCGTCATGCCTCTACCAAGAACCAGTTCTGGCAACCTCTACATCATTACCATTATGTGTCCAACCACATAATGGATATAGATTCCCTATAGCAGTTCCTGTCAAGAACTTCACGAATGCTACAGTTGTCAAGCACCTCCTGAAGATCTTCACGCAGTACGGATTTCCCAAGGAGATTCAAAGAGATTGTTGCACAAACTTCGCCAGTGAGTTATTTAAGAACACCCTTAAGGAGTTCAACATCACTCAAGTATTGTAAATAAATTAACTAAATTTTTATTCAGGAAAAGTACATACATAGTTGATTTATAAACATAATGTAGGATTTATAGATAGAGCTAGTACATACAATACCTAAAGCCACTAATACGCATAGCGTTTCGGGCAAGGTGTGGGGGGAAAAACACAGACTAAAACTTAATAGTAATTGGGATTAGGTATAAACTGTGTTGAAAAAAGGAATAAAAAATAAAAAAGGGAGCAACATGGCAGAAATCAGCAAATGTACAAGTTGGAGAACAAACAGCATTGTTTAACAAAAGCAAGACATGGGTTGACATTTAGGGGGTAAGGTAGGTTACAGGGAGTTAATTAAACTGGTTGAGAGAGGTACAGCCTTTGACATGATTGGGGAGACCATTCCACATTCTGGGTACCTTGATTTGTAGAGCATTTCTAGTTTGGTTAAATCGTGCTCTTGGAATATCAAATAGGTATTTGTTTCTGGTGTGATGCCCATGAGTTCTGTTACAACCTTCTAGGAAGCTTCTAAGGTCAGGATTGACATTGCAGTGCAGAGTTTTAAATATATAGAGTACACATGAGAGGATGTGCAATGACTTAATATCTAACATATTCAAAGATTTGAGTAAGGGTACAGAGTGCTATCTTGGGCCAGAGTTGGATATTGTCCTAATAGCAGCTTTGTGTTGAGTAATTAGAGGACGTAAATGATTTTGGGTAGTAGAACCCCAAGCACAAATACCATAGTTGAGATAAGGATAGATGAGGGAGTAATAGAGCGTCACCAGGGTAGAGTGAGGTACATAATATCTGATCTTAGAAAAAATGCCAACAGTTTTTTAAACTTTTTTTATATATTTAAAATGTGTCCCTGGAAATTCAGTTTGTGGTCAATGAGAACACCAAGGAATTTGCCATCTACTTTGTTACAAATTGGGTATTGTTTATCCTGAGATTTATTTGATTTGAG
The DNA here is from genome assembly GCA_020271785.1 of Procambarus virginalis. Lineage (NCBI taxonomy): Eukaryota > Metazoa > Arthropoda > Malacostraca > Decapoda > Cambaridae > Procambarus > Procambarus virginalis. The sequence goes on along the minus strand of WNGS01001199.1, from coordinate 60,540 downwards.
GATTTATTGCCAAACAAAATATAGAAAGTTTTGTCAATGTTGAGGGTGAATTTGTTGGCAGTTAGCCAAAGATGGACTTAATTTAGCTCAGTATTCACTGTGACATTTAGAGCAAGGGATCAGGACTGGAGTAAATAAAGGTTGTGTCGTCAGCAAATAGAATTGGTTTTAGGTGTTGGGAGGCATTTGGAAGGTCATTAATGTAGATGAGAAAGAGGAGAGGGCCAAGTATGCTGCCCTGAGAAACACCAATGTTGATGGGTAGGGTGGGAGAAATTGAATTATTTACAGAAACATACCGGAGCCTGTCGGTAAGGTAAGATTTGCGGTATTGCAGGGCGTGACCTCTGACTCCATAATGACATAATTTGTCTCCAAAGAAGCTGCTTGCTAAAGATAGTGTTGTCAAGAGGAAGAAAGATACAATTACTGTGGATTTGAAGAAGGAAAGATTTAGGAAAGACTTGGGTAAATACTGGTTCAGTAACAGGGTTGTTGATTTGTGGAACCAATTGCCGCGTAACATTGTGGAGGTAGGGTCCCTCGATTGTTTCAAGCATGGGTTGGACATGTATATGAGTGAGATTGGGTGGTTATAAATAGGAGCTGCCTCGTATGGGCCAATAGGCCTTCTGCAGTTGCCTTTGTTCTTATGTTCTTATGTTCTTATGATTTGAAGAAGGAAATTATAGCAAAGCATGAGTGTGGTGTCTGTGTGACTGATCTCACAAGGGAGTATGGCAGCTCCTCATCAACAATTTACACCATTAGTAAGGGAATGAGGAGGTAAGGGAGGATGCTGCCTCTTCCACTGACATCACCCTGATCAAGCAGTGACAACCCGGTGTGTGAATATGGTTAATGACAATTTGCTGTCTCATTTTAGGGACATCCTTAAACAAAGACAAAAGCAATTGTCAATGGAAAAGTTCTTTCCATAAGTAGAGAAAAGAAGAGCCAGTGATAGTGAACCACAACCTGGTCCCAGTGGGGTGAAAATCCCAAGAAGAGAGAGCCCGCCTGACTCAGAGGTGGATTCTCCTTCCACACCATAACCCCTCTCCTCCATCCCACCTCCCCATCATCTCCCTCAAGCCAGCAACGACTCTTCATAAGGTAAAGTAAACATTAAAACAGTACAACAAAACATTTATAATTACATGTGCAGTATTATATTTACATTAAAAAATGTCATACTAGCATGGATGTTTTTGGGAGTGGAACGGATTAAATTTATTTCCTTTATTTTAAATGGGGAAATTTGTTTCCAAAGACGAGTTTTCCAGGTAACGAGCTCGGTGCCAGAACGGATTAAACTCGTTAATAGAGGTTCCACTGTATAGTAATNTGTGGTTGAAAGAACACATAAAGGTGAAGGAAATAATGACTGCCAATCCACAAGAGGTTGACATAATAGCACTAGAGATCTGCCATGAAGATGATAAACTAATGGTCATAAATGCATATAGTCCACCACCAAGCAGCACATGGTCAAAGGAGGAGCTAGATAGTAAACGAGAAGGTCTTAAAACAATAATGAGAGAGATTATAGCGAGAGCGGATAACGATAGGTCACGACTGTTGATAGTTGGTGACTTCAACTTGAAATCCATAGACTGGGAAGCATATGAAGCTAAAACAGAAGATTTTTGGACCTGTAAATTTGTAGACCTCATCCTGGAAACATTCTTGTATCAACATGTTAAACAAGCTACGAGGATGAGGGAAGGGGACGTTCCCTCCATGCTAGATTTGATATTACCAGGAAGGAGGAAGAAGTATTTGACATTCAGTACCTTCCTCCCTTGGGTAAAAGTGACCATGTCTTTTTGGGAATAAAGTATGCAATGCGTTATAATCTGGAAGAAAATAAGGAGGATGAAGCAGTTGAAAAACCTGACTTCAAGAGAGGACATTATGGCAACCTTAGAAAATTTTTTAGTGAGTATAATTGGACAGACTTGTTGCTAGGCAAGGAAGTGAATGAGATGTATGTCAAGTTTTGTGAAATATATGATAAAGGCACAAACAAATTTATACCAAAACAGAGATGCAGAACTAGGAAACAGGATTGGTTCAATAGGAATTGCGAGAGGGCCAGAGACCAAAAGACACAAAAATGGAATCAATACAGGAAGAGGCCAAACCCCCAAACATACAAACGATACAAAGATGCAAGAAACAACTACACAGCAGTGAGGAGAGAGGCAGAAAGAAATTTTGAAAAAGGGATTGCAGACAAATGTAAAACAGAACCAGGTCTATTCTATAAATTCATAAACAACAAATTGCAGGTAAAGGATAATATTCAGAGGTTGATAATGGGAAATAGATTCACGGAAAATGAAAAGGAAATGTGTGAAACACTAAACGAAAAGTTCCAAAGTGTGTTTGTACAAAATGAAATCTTTAGGGAACCAGACACAATAAGAATTCCAGAGAACAACATAGAGCACATAGAGGTGACTAGAGACGAAGTGGAAAAAATGCTCAAGGAGCTAAGTAAGAACAAGGCAGTTGGTCCAGATGGAGTTTCACCATGGGTTCTGAGAGAGTGTGCACCTGAGCTCAGCATTCCACTTCAGCTGATTTTTCAGGCATCCCTGTTTACAGGAGTTGTAGCTGATGTGTGGAAAAAGGCTAACATAGTTCCAATCTACAAAAGTGGAAGCAGGGAAGACCCCCTTAATTATAGACCTGTATCATTGACAAGTGTAATAGTCAAAATATTGGAAAAAATAATTAAAACTAAATGGGTAGAACACCTGGAGAGAAATGATATAATATCAGACCGACAGTATGGTTTTCGATCTGGAAGATCCTGTGTAACGAACTTACTCAGTTTTTATGATCGAGCAACAGAGATTTTACAGGAAAGAGATGGTTGGGTTGACTGCATCTATCTGGACCTAAAAAAGGCTTTCGACAGAGTTCCCCATAAGAGGTTGTTCTGGAAACTGGAACATATTGGAGGGGTGACGGGTAAGCTACTAACATGGATGAAAAATTTCCTGACAGAAAAATGAGGGCCGTAATCAGAGGCAAGGTATCGGATTGAAGGAATGTCACGAGTGGAGTACCACAGGGTTCAGTTCTTGCACCGGTAATGTTCATTGTCTACATAAACGATCTACCAGAGGGATTACAGAATTACATGAACATGTTTGCTGATGATGCTAAGATAATAGGGAAGATAAGAAACCTAGATGATTGTCATGCCCTTCAAGAAGACCTGGACAAAATAAGTATTTGGAGCAACACTTGGCAAATGGAATTTAATGTGAATAAATGCCATGTTATGGAATGTGGAATTGGTGAACATAGACCCCACACAACCTATAAATTATGTGAGAAATCTTTAAAGAATTCTGATAAAGAAAGGGATCTAGGGGTGGTTTTAGATAGAAAACTGTCACCTGAGGACCACATCAAGAACATTGTGCGAGGAGCCTATGCTACACTTTCTAACCTAAGAATTGCTTTTAAATACATGGATGGAGAAATACTAAAGAAATTGTTCACGACTTTTATTAGACCAAAGCTGGAATATGCAGTGGTTGTATGGTGCCCTTATCTTAAGAAGCACATCAACAAACTGGAAAAGGTGCAACGACATGCCACTAAGTGGCTCCCAGAAATGAAGGACAAGAGCTATGAGGAGAGATTAAAGGCATTAAACATGCAAAAACTAGAAGATAGAAGAAAAAGAGGCGATATGATCACTACGTACAAAATAGTAACAGGAATTGATAAAATCGACAGGGAAGATTTCCTGAGACCTGGAACTTCAAGAACAAGAGGTCATAGATTTAAACTAGCTAAACACAGATGCCGAAGAAACGTAAGAAAATTCACCTTCGCAAATAGAGTGGTAGACGGTTGGAACAAGTTAAGTGAGAAGGTGGTGGAGGCCAAAACCGTCAGTAGTTTCAAAGCGTTATATGACAAAGAGTGCTGGGAAGACGGGACACCACGAGCGTAGCTCTCATCCTGTAACTACACTTAGGTAATTACACTTAGGTAATTACACAGATTTATCAATTCAACAATCCAACAAATAGTATTAACAGTAATGACACTGGTATCATATTAACTGAACAGTTGCTCATGAAATAATCATAGTTGCTAAAACATTGCAATTGTTGCTAAAACATTGTTAATTGTTGTTGCCAAAAGCCAATACATTTTATGGGAGAGGTCCCCTAAGTGGGTCTCCATGCTACCTTCCTGGTGGTTACCCTCAGTGTATGCCTGAGCTCAGGGACCCACTGAGGGGGACCTCTCCCATAAAATTTATTAGCTTCCTGCCACCAGGAAGGTAGCACGGGGACCCACCGAGGGGACCCACCTAGAAGGTAGCATGGGGCCCCACCGAGGGGACCCACCTAGAAGGTAGCACGGGGACCCACCGAGGGGACCCACCTAGAAGGTAGCACGGGGACCCACCGAGGGGACCCACCTAGAAGGTAGCATGGGGACCCACCGAGGGGACCCACCTAGAAGGTAGCATGGGAACCCACCGAGGGGACCCACCAGAAGGTAGCATGGGAACCCACCGAGGGGACCCACCAGGAAGGTAGCACGGGGACCCACCGAGGGGACCCACCAGGAAGGTAGCATGGGGACCCACCGAGGGACCCACCAGGAAGGTAGCACGGGGACCCACCGAGGGGACCCACCTAGAAGGTAGCACGGGGACCCACCGGGGGGACCCACCTAGAAGGTAGCATGGGAACCCACCGGGGGACCCACCAGAAGGTAGCATGGGAACCCACCGAGGGGACCCACCAGGAAGGTAGCATGGGAACCCACCGAGGGGACCCACCAGGAAGGTAGCACGGGGACCCACCGAGGGGACCCACCAGGAAGGTAGCACGGGGACCCACCGAGGGGACCCACCGAGGGGACCCACCAGGAAGGTAGCACGGGGACCCACCGAGGGGACCCACCAGGAAGGTAGCACGGGGACCCACCGAGGGGACCCACCGAGGGGACCCACCAGGAAGGTAGTATGGGAACCCACCGAGGGGACCCACCAGGAAGGTAGCACGGGGACCCACCGAGGGGACCCACCAGGAAGGTAGCACGGGGACCCACCTAGAAGGTAGCATGGGGACCCACCTAGAAGGTAGCATGGGGACCCACCGAGGGGACCCACCTAGAAGGTAGCATGGGAACCCACCGAGGGGACCCACCAGGAAGGTAGCACGGGGACCCACCGAGGGGACCCACCTAGAAGGTAGCATGGGGACCCACCGAGGGGACCCACCAGGAAGGTAGCACGGGACCCACCGAGGGGACCCACCTAGAAGGTAGCACGGGGACCCACCTAGAAGGTAGCACGGGGACCCACCGAGGGGACCCACCTAGAAGGTAGCATGGGAACCCACCGAGGGGACCCACCTAGAAGGTAGCATGGGAACCCACCGAGGGGACCCACCTAGAAGGTAGCATGGGAACCCACCGAGGGGACCCACCTAGAAGGTAGCATGGGAACCCACCGAGGGGACCCACCTAGAAGGTAGCATGGGAACCCACCGAGGGGACCCACCTAGAAGGTAGCATGGGAACCCACCAAGGGGACCCACCTAGAAGGTAGCATGGGAACCCACCGAGGGGACCCACCAGGAAGGTAGCATGGGAACCCACCGAGGGGACCCACCAGGAAGGTAGCACGGGGACCCACCGAGGGGACCCACCAGGAAGGTAGCATGGAGACCCACCGAGGGGACCCACCAGGAAGGTAGCACGGGGACCCACCGAGGGGACCCACCAGGAAGGTAGCATGGAGACCCACCGAGGGGACCCACCAGGAAGGTAGCACGGGGACCCACCGAGGGGACCCACCAGGAAGGTAGCACGGGGACCCACCGAGGGGACCCACCGAGGGGACCCACCAGGAAGGTAGCACGGGGACCCACCGAGGGGACCCACCGAGGGGACCCACCGAGGGGACCCACCTAGAAGGTAGCACGGGGACCCACCGAGGGGACCCACCTAGAAGGTAGCATGGGAACCCACCAAGGGGACCCACCAGGAAGGTAGCATGGGGCCCCACTGAGGGGACCCACCTAGAAGGTAGCATGGGAACCCACCGAGGGGACCCACCAGGAAGGTAGCATGGGGACCCACCGAGGGGACCCACCTAGAAGGTAGCATGGGAACCCACCGAGGGGACCCACCTAGAAGGTAGCATGGGAACCCACCGAGGGGACCCACCAGGAAGGTAGCATGGGGACCCACCGAGGGGACCCACCAGGAAGGTAGCATGGGAACCCACCGAGGGGACCCACCTAGAAGGTAGCATGGGAACCCACCGAGGGGACCCACCTAGAAGGTAGCATGGGAACCCACCGAGGGGACCCACCTAGAAGGTAGCATGGGAACCCACCGAGGGGACCCACCTAGAAGGTAGCATGGGAACCCACCGAGGGGACCCACCTAGAAGGTAGCATGGGAACCCACCGAGGGGACCCACCTAGAAGGTAGCATGGGAACCCACCGAGGGGACCCACCTAGAAGGTAGCATGGGAACCCACCGAGGGGGACCCACCTAGAAGGTAGCATGGGAACCCACCGAGGGGACCCACCAGGAAGGTAGCATGGGGACCCACCAGGGAAATAGCACAGGGACCCACTAAGGGAACCCACCAGGAAGGTAGCATAAGGCCCACCGGGGGGACCCCACCAGGGAAGTAGCACGGGGACCCACTAAGGGGATCCTCCAGGAAGGTAGCATAGGTCCCACTGGGGGACCCACCAGGGAAGTAGCACGGGGACCCACTAAGGGGACCCACCAGGAAGGTAGCATAGGGCCCACCGAGGGGACCCACCTAGAAGGTAGCATGGGGACCCACCGAGGGGACCCACCAGGAAGGTAGCATGGGGACCCACCGAGGGGACCCACCAGGAAGGTAGCATGGGGACCCACCGAGGGGACCCACCAGGGAAGTAGCACAGGGACCCACTAAGGGGACCCACCAGGAAGGTACCATAGGGCCCCACCGAGGGGACCCACCAGGAAGGTAGCATGGGAACCCACTGAGGGAACCCACCAGGAGGGGTAGCACAGGGACCCAATGAGGGGGACCACCTGGAAGGTAACACAGGGACCCACTGAGGGGACCCACCAAGAAGGTAGTACAGGGACCCACTGAGGGAACTCACCAGAAGGGTAACACAGGGTCCCACTGAGGGGACCCACCAGGAAGGAAGCATAAGGACCCACTGAGGGGGGGGGGCCCACCAGGAATGTAGCACAGGGACCCACCAGGAAGGAAGCATAAGGACCCACTGAGGGGGGGGGGCCACCAGGAAGAGGTGTTTCATTACATTCAGTGCTGGATTTCTTTCCTTTAAACACTTTAATTCATTAAATTTAAGCATCACATACTTCAGATATTATAGCAACAAAATACAGCATTGAATGTAATGAAACACCAATTTCTGTATGAGTCCTGGAGGCTCTTAAATCTGTCACATTGATTCAGTGCCATACTACTAGGTGCCATGAGTCAGGGAGTTCTATTAGCCTACCGGCGACCACGAGCCAGACCTGATCCCCTCAAAGAGGTGCATGGAGTGATGGCCTATGAACACTTTAATTTAAAGATGATCATAATAGCCACCACCAGGAAAGTACCCAGAAAGTTAGGCAAAAAAAAATACTGCATGATTAAAACCAAAACGTCGCTTACACAAATGCCAAAAGAACTCTCCAACAATGAAAATAAGCTACCAATATTAGTGAAATAAGTGGTGGCTAATTTACTCCACCTCCTCCCCCTTATTTGGGCTGAGGGAGGTGGACTGGGTCTGCCAGACCCCACGAGATGCCAGATTCAGCCCAAACAGGAGAACCCAAAAGTGGAAAGCCTATCACAGTCAACAAAAACCGAGAAACAATGTCCTCAGGAAACAATTACAAACAAAATGGAGAAGTTGGAGTGAGAGCCAGGGCCCATATCAAGTTCAAAGACTTGGCCAGCATGGCCTGCCTACACACGAGACGGGAGGTGAAAAACAGGAATACCGCCTCCCAGAGCATACAGCTTCTGGAAAGCAGCCAATGCCGAAGCAGCGGAGACCATAACTCCTGCAAGAGTAACCCTCACTGAGCATCCCAATATTCTCTGAGAGCCAATCAGAATGCAGCTCCAGGAGGCTCAAGAAACACATGACAGAAACCAAGTGTGATTGGGTATGAAGAGCATCCGCCACCAAAGTAGCCAACAGAAGGGAGACCGAAGACATGCAGACATGTCTTTGGAGACATGCAGCTGCACAAGACCCACATCACGGAAAAGTCCGGAGCAATGAAGCACGTATTGAGGTACTCGAAAGAACCAAAAAAATAACCTGCAACATACAAGACACCTCCCACTAGTCGAGTACATGGAAACAGAAACACCTACACCAAGACCCAAGGGTAAACCTGCAACACACAAGACATCTCCCACTAGTCAAGCATGTGGGAACGGAAACACTTGCGCCAAGACCCAAGGGTAAACAAAGGACATTCCACTAACCAGGATGACTCTGGAATCACATAAAGCACCTAATAAGGGAAGGAAAACCCTAACTCAAAAGAGGCCGGACCCATAACCAAGGCATAAACCAGGTATGCTTCTAGGGCTTCCTGAGCCTTTGCCGGGAAAACCCAGGAGGAAAGTAACCTCCAGAAGGACGAGTCCAAAGAGCCAAAAAGCACACAGAATCGAACCCTGGGGAAGCAGCACCTAATTCAAAATCATGCAAGACAGGGGGATAAGAAAAACCCTTCGTCTACAACAAAAGACCCTTTGCACATGGCACGAAGTTTCAAACAGGATCCAAGGACCCCAATCCGACTACCCCCATAGCACTGGAAACTGCAGAAGTGTGCCACAGGGCAGAGCTGATGTCCACACCCACCACCCAGGAAAGAAACACAGAGTCCAAGGCAAAGGCTTCGAAGGAAGTGGTCAGCTGGGTTGACCCAGAAGCCTTGGCGGGATTGAGAGGCTCAACTGCCTCCATGCCCACACCGAAAGGGGCAAATCCAAGATCAGCCAAGCCATATTCAGAGCTAAATCTGGCCCTGACATCAAAACCCTCAGACGCTTCGGAGCCGGAAGAAGGGGAAGAGAAAGAGAAGAAGGCCAAAACCAGCCTCCATGGGGAAGGAAAAAGGGGTGCAGACGGAACCAAGGTCAAGGTGATCAACACCCTCAAATCTGATTACCTGGACACCAGTGGAGCCGATCTGAGGCCTCCAACTGGGCAAACAACCTAGACTGCTGCAAAACAGAAAGCCTGAATGCAAGGCGGTAGCTGCCTTATACTTCTGACTCTCAACAGGGAATGGGTAAATTGGAGCACATGGGGGGACCAAGTCCCCACATGACTCAGGGTCGAAGATGTCACTGACCCTATCAGGCAGCATGGCGGAGACTGAATGTATGAACANAGGGGAACCTGTGAGCACTTCACCGTGAGGTCTAGGGAGCACTGTGTAAGGGGGGAACCTGTGGGCACTTCACCGTGAGGTCTAGGGAACTGTGTAAGGGGGGAACCTGTGGGAACTTCACCGTGAGGTCTAGGGAGCACTGTGTAAGGGGGGAACCTGGGGCACTTCACCGTGAGGTCTGGAGCACTGTCATCACCGAGTATAGGAGCACTTCACTGTAAAGTGCCAGGGGAGCTGTGTCGGGTGTGGATCGCCGGTCGCTGGTGTTTACACCTTAGTTGGGGGTCACTCCGTGTGGTGGGTTCAGGTTCTCCTCCTGCGCCTCACCAGGGGTGCTGTAGATTTCTTTCTTTCGACTTGGGACCCTATCTGAACGTGGGTTCTAATGCTGGGGGAACCCAGGAGAGGATGGGTTCAGTATCCCTAACTTGGTGTGGCATTTCTGCGAAAACTGCTGCTTGGTTGTTCACCGCTCGTTAGAGTTTCCGGGAATGGCATCGTTACACAGACTCGCGTCTCATTAGATGGGGAGGCTAGCAAGGAAACTGTTTTCGCCTACAACTGACAGCCTTGGACGAGATCCCCACAAAGGCAACAAACTATGCCTATTGTCCAGTAACAGCATTTCTTCCAGTTAGAGAATTGTTTCTCTAGGTCCCTCAGCACTGATGTCTAGCCCCCACGAGACGGCTACCGGAAGACGAGATCACCTGAGACCCGAGATGACGGACTGAAGCCCATCTCACCTGACCCCCGTGCACCTGGTCATCCGGATGAAACTGCCTAACAAGTTAGGCACCCGGAAACTGCAGAGGGCACCCAGCAACATGGTCTCTGATACCTAAATAGCATTTTTCTGCAGATTTCCTTTGGCCTGTGGGTGCTTGTGCGACCAGTGGGTGCTTGTGCAGACCTGTGGGTGCTTGTTTAGACCTGTGGGTGCTTGTTTAGACCAGTGGGTGCTTGTTTAACCAATGGGTGCTTGTTTAGACCGTGGATGCTTGTTTAGACCAGTGGGTGCTTGTTTAGACCTGTGGGTGCTTGTTTTAGACCTGTGGGTGCTTGTTTTGACCAGTGGGTGCTTGTTCAGACCTGTGGGTGCTTGTTTAGTAGACCAGTGGTGCTAGTTTAGAACCTGTGGTGCTTGTTTAGACCTGTGGGTGCTGTTCAGACCTGTGGGTGCTTGTTTAGACCAGTGGGTGCTTGTTCAGACCTGTGGGTGCTTGTTTAGACCCGTGGGTGCTTGTTTAGACCCTGTGGGTGCTTGTTTAGACCAGTGGGTGCTTGTTTAGACCTGTGGGTGGCTTGTTTAGACCTGTGGGTGCTTGTTTGACCAGTGGATGCTTGTTTAGACCTGTGGGTGCTTGTTTAGACCTGCGGTGCTTGTTTAGACCTGTGGGTGCTTGGTCAGACCTGTGGGTGCTTGGTCAGATCTGTGGGTGCTTGTTTAGAGCTGTGGGTGCTTGTTTAGACCTGTGGGTGCTTGTTTAGACACGTGGGTGCTTGTTAAGACCTGTGGGTGCTTTATTAGACTAGAGGGTGCTTGTTTAGACTGTGGGTGCTTGTTTAGACATGTGGATGCTTGTTCAGACCTGTGGGTGCTTGTTTAGATCTGTGGGTGCTTGGTCAGACCTGTGGGTGCTTGGTCAGACCGTGGGTGCTTGTTTAGACCTGTGGTGTTGTTTTAGATCTGTGGGTGCTTGTGGTCAGACCTGTGGGTGCTTGGTCAGACCTGTGGGTGCTTGTTCAGACCTTTGGGTGCTTGGTCAGACCTGTGGGTGCTTGTTCAGACCTGTGGGTGCTTGTATAGACCAAGTTGTGCTTGTTCAGACCAGTGGGTGCTTGTTTAGACCTGTGGGTGCTTGTTTAGACCTGTGGGTGCTTTTTAAGACCAGTGACTGCTTGTTTAGACCAGTGGGTGCTTGTTCAGACCTGTGGCAGCTTGTTCACACCCTGTGGGTGCTTTGTTTAGACCTGTGTTGCTTAGTTTGACCTGTGGGTGCTTGTCAGACCTGTGGTGCTTGTTCACACCTGTGGGTGCTTGTTCACACTGTGGGTGCTTGGTCAGACCTTGTGGGTGCTATTAGACCTGTAGTTGCTTGTTCAGACATGTGGGTGCCGTTTAGACCTGTGGGTGCTTGTCAGACCTGTGGGTGCTTGTTCACACCTGTGGGTGCTTGTTCACACCTGTGGGTGCTTGGTCAGACCTGTGGGTGCTTAGTTAGACCTGTGGGTGCTTGTTCACACCTGTGGGTGCTTGTTTCAGACCTGTGGTGCTTGTTCAGACCTGTGGTGCTTATTAGACCTGTGGGTGCTTGTTCAGACCTGTGGGTGCTCGTTTAGACCTGTGGGTGATTGGTCATACCTGTTGCTTGTTTAGACCTGTGGGTGCTTGGTTAAGACCTGTTGGTGCTTGTTCAGACCTGGGGTGCTTATTAGACCTGTCGGTGCTTGTTCACACCTAGGGTGCTTGTTCAGACACCTGTGGTGCTTGTTTCAGACCTGTGGGTGCTTGTTAGACCTGCGGGTGCTTGTTCAGACCTGTGGGTGATGTTTAGACCTTGGTGCTTGTTTAGACCTGTGGTGCTTCTTCAGACCTGTGGGTGCTTGTTTACCAGTGGGTGCTTGTTTAGACCTGTGGGTGCTTCTTCAGACCTGTGGGTGCTTGTTTAGACCAGTGGGTGCTTGTTTAGACCAGTGGGTGCTTGTTTAGACCAGTGGGTGCTTGTTTAGACCAGTGGGTGCTTGGGCAGACCTGTGTTAGGCGAAGAGTTAGGGGTGACATGATCGAAGTTTACAAGTGGATGAATGGACATAACAAAGGGGATATTACAGGGTATTAAAAGTATCAACACAAGACAGAACACGAAACAATGGGTATAAATTGGATAAGTTTAGATTTAGGAGAGACTTGGGTAAATACTGGTTCGGTAACAGGGTTGTTGATTTGTGGAACCAATTACCGCGTAACGTGGTGGAGGTGGGATCCCTCGATTGTTTCAAGCGTGGGTTGGACATGTATATGAGTGAGATTGGGTGGTTATAAATAGGAGCTGCCTCATATGGGCCAATAGGCCTTCTGCAGTTACCTTTGTTCTTATGTTCTTATGTTCTAAGAACAATAGAAACAATCACTGGAAAAGATGAAACTGCAATGGAGATTAATTACAGATTGTATCAACAATAGCGAGTAGGCAAGACTAATAAGACTGCAATAGCCTAACGGAATACATTTTTGTCTCTGACTCATGAGGCTATGGTTAAGCATCAATGTTCTTTTAAAGTTACATAGAGACAAATTACCTTATTAGGGTCTTCCACTAAAACAAACCTTTAGCTAACCTTAGTTAAAATTACTGTGTATTATTAATTTATTTAGCTGTGTATTGGCCTAAATTATATAAACAACATGCTTAAAACAACTGGAGTACAGTATTTGGTCCATGAGCACTAAACTAACGTTAGAAGCCTAGTGGTTACATTGTCAAAAATGACCATTTACAGTTGAAACCATTTTACATCGCAGAGTAAACAAGATGGAAACAATTAACATCTTTCATCTATTAGATAAACAATTCTCTTCTCTAGTCGTCCCTTCACTTTCTAGTGTGTGGTTTGGTCAACATACTTCAGGCCCGTTATTGTGACTCCTCGTCTGCAATTATCTTCTCTTTATGCACACAATTGCTATCCTGATATGACCACTCCATCGCCCTAGTCGTTAACACTAAACACTCTAGGACGACTTGTTGCTAAACATTACATGCCACTTTTAGCTTAACTACAACACACCTTGTGCATATTATCACACTACCTTTAATGTCATAATGCAGCAGTTTGCGCGCTCAAAATACAGATAGGCAAACTCCTCAGGAACCGTAGGGGAACCTTTGACAAGCCGCCGGCTTCCTGTTGCCGTAGAGGGCACTATGGAGAAATGGTGGCCCTCTGGTAAATTTAAGTCAATATTACCTAGGAGTTATGATGTACCAGCCATTAAACATCTGGGACTCAAAGTTAATATGAAAACAATCCTTAAGAATAGTTTTTTTTATTTATTTATTTTTACATGCGTACATGCTAATAAAAACCATAAAACAAGAATAAACAGAAACAAATACAAAGGCACAAACAAAGAAAGACAAGACAATTAAATACCGGCCTGAAGGGCCGACAACAAAATACAATGAGCATAAAACACAAGGAACACAGGATCATAGAGAACAAGAGAAGACAGGAGGGTAATGTACATAAACAAAACAATACATAGCACAAAATCACAGGAGAAAAGGAACAGTGCAAGACGTGTCGTGCAATGTTAAGCATACAGGCAAGCATGAGTAAGCCAACAGATTTACAATATACACAAAGGCACAGTTACAAAGGCACAGGAAAAAATGACAAAGGCACAAATATTAAATATCAAAAACACAAAACATCGGCCTGTAGGCCTACAACAAAAACAATAAGCACAGCAGAACAATGACAAAATACCCAAACCCTCACCCAACAGCCCAACCCGTGAACAACACAAACAGCCAAACTGGCCCTGAAAACCCACACAGAGAGGCACAACACAGAACACCAGAAGCAAATACAAAACACATCATCAGGCAACCCAAAGCACTCAAGTGGCGCATATCATGCTCTGGAAGAAAGGCCACATCTACACGTTGCCCACGAAGTACAGCCACCAAGCCTATCTGCACAGCAAGTCACGCAATCCACGCACATACAGCGTCGCACAAGTCAGAGAGGGGCGCCATCAGGAAGGCAAGGAGGACCCCACCAACCCCACAGCTCCCGTAGAAGGTGGAGCAGAGGCTACCGCATGGGAGGCAGTAGGAACAGGAGGTGCACATCCTGGCAACCCTGCAGTGGAGGGTCCCACAGGAACGTCGGTGCTCGCACTCTTTGTAAACTTTGTAGACTTCGTCAACTTCAAAGTCAGCGCATCACGGCCAGGACCGTCCACACCAGAGGACACCACCCACTGATCAACCACAAACGCGTCTGGGGCGTCACTGCCCTCAAAGAGGGCCCCGGGAGCAACAGACCGCAGCAGGTCACCGGAGGGAGGGGGAGGAGGAGGGGCGCACGCCACAGCAGCTCCAGCCGTAGACCCCACTCGCTTAAGGGGAGGACCTTTGTCAGAGGAACGCGCCCGTGCCTCCCGCTTACGACGGGGCTGGTCCGACGTCGCGACCGGGGAAGGCCCTCTAGAGCCACGAGAGGACCGCAGCGCCTCCGGAGCAGGAGCAAACACGTCGGATGCACGGCCACCAGATGAAGGAGCAACACCACACGAAGGGCCCGCAGGATCGCCACTCCCACCCACACACGATGGAGCAGCATCCACAGACGTACTCGTCTCCATGACAGCACCATCCGAAGCCCAATGAACCTCCGCAGTGATGACGTGCACAGGAAGCGAGGGCGCAGCATCAGACACCAACGAGCCAGGTGGGACAAACTGCAGAACAGCCGGAGTAGAATCAGTCGAAGCAGAAGAATACCCTATTAATATCCCCTTTGTTATGTCCATTCATCCACTTGTAAACCTCTATCATGTCACCCCTAACTCTTCGCCTTTCCAGTGAATGCATTTTAGCTTTGTTAATCTTTCTTCATATGAAAGATTTCTAATTTGGGGAATTAACTTAGTCATCCTACGCTGGACACGTTCAAGTGAATTTATATCCATTCTATAATATGGCGACCAAAACTGAACTGCATAATCTAAATGGGGCCTAACGAGAGCAAGATATAGCTTGAGAACCACACCAGGTGTCTTGTTACTAACGCTGCGATTAATAAATCCGAGTGTCCGATTTGCCTTATTACGAACATTCATGCATTGATCCTTTTGTTTTAAATTCTTACTAATTATAACTCCCAGATCCCTTTCGCAATCCGACTTCGCAATCTCAACACCATCTAGCTCGTATCTTGTAACTCTATCATCATTACCTAGCCTCAGAACTTTACATTTATCAGCATTAAACTGCATCTGCCAGTCCTTTG
This sequence comes from Procambarus virginalis, assembly GCA_020271785.1. NCBI lineage: Eukaryota > Metazoa > Arthropoda > Malacostraca > Decapoda > Cambaridae > Procambarus > Procambarus virginalis. The sequence continues at coordinate 45,068 of WNGS01001199.1, read as the reverse complement.
ACCATTTCAAAACCCTATCTAGATCAACTTGAAGTGATAGAGAGTCCTCCTCCGAATTAATTTCCCTACCGATTTTCGTATCATCGGCAAATTTGCAAATGTTGCTACTCAAACCTGAATCTAAATCATTTATATATATTATAAACAACAGAGGGCCCAGGACAGAGCCTTGAGGCACTCCACTTACAACATTTTCCCACTCTGACTTGACTCCATTTATACTAACTCTCTGTTTCCTTTGGTATAGCCATGCCCTAATCCAGCTTAATATAGCACCACCAATACCATGAGCCTCTATCTTTTTAATCAGTCTTTCATGTGGCACTGTATCGAAAGCTTTGCTAAAGTCAAGGTACACAACATCACAATCCTTACCACTATCAACTGCCTCAACTATGCTAGAATAAAAAGATAACAAATTTGTTAAACATGAACGGCCATTTATAAAACCATGTTGCGACTCAATTATTAATTTATGTTTTTCAAGATGAAGACGAATTTTATTTGCTATTATAGATTCGAGTAACTTTCCCACAATAGACGTTAGGCTAATTGGTCGATAGTTAGACGCAAGTGATCTATCTCCTTTCTTAAAAACTGGTATCACATTAGCAACTTTCCAAAACTCTGGCACTCTGCCTGACTCTATTGATTTATTAAATATGATTGACAGTGGGTCACAAAGCTCCCCTTTGCATTCTTTCAGCACCCTGGCAAACACTTCATCCGGCCCTGGGGATTTGTTTGGTTTGAGTTTTACTATTTGTTTAAGAACATCCTCCCTGGTAACTGCTAAACTCGTCAACCTGTCCTCGTTCCCACCCACATAGACTTGTTGGGCTGAAGGCATATTGTTAAGTTCCTCTTTAGTAAATACAGATACAAAATATTTATTAAAAATACTACTCATCTCTTCATCACTATCTGTTATTTGACCTGTCTCAGTTTTTAATGGGCCTATCCTTTCCCTAGTCTTAGTTCGATATAACTGAAAAAACCCTTTAGGATTTGTCTTTGCTTGCCCTGCTATACGAACTTCATAGTTTCTTTTTGCTTTCCTTATCTCTTTTTTAACATTTTTAACCAGTTGAACGAATTCCTGTTCTAAAGTGACCTCCCCATTTTTAATCCTTTTGTACCAAGCTCTCTTTTTACCTATAAGGTTTTTCAAATTCTTTGTTATCCACTTTGGGTCATTAGTATTCGATCTATTCAATTTGTGTGGTATACTACGTTCCTGTGCTTTGTTTAGAATATTCTTAAATAAGTTATATATTGAATCCACATCGAAATCCCCATTTACATCACCTATCGCTGGGTTCATGTCTCGCTCCAAGACCGGCCCACACCCCATACCCAAGACTTTCCAATCAATTTGACCCAAAAATTTCTTAGGCTATTAAAATCAGCTTTTCGAAAATCTGGCACTTTAACAGAATTTTCTCCTACAGGTCTATTCCATTCTATGCTAAATCTGATTTCTTTGTGATCACTGTTCCCTAGCTCACTCCCTATTTCGATGTCATTAATTTGTGTTTCCCTGTTAGTTAACACTAAATCTAAAATATTATTTTCCCGTGTTGGTTCCTTAATGTGTTGCGTAAGAAAGCAATCGTCAATTAATTCTAGAAAATCTTCTGCTTCACTATTCCCTGTTTTGTTCAACCAGTTTATTCCACTCAAATTAAAGTCACCCATGACATAAATACTGTTAGATCTAGATGCCCTAGATATTTCATCCCATAGATGCTTTGCTTCCATTCTGTCTAAATTTGGTGGCCTATATATAACTCCAATTATAATATTATTTGCTTTTTCGTTTAATTCTATCCAAATAGTTTCTGTGTGTGGCTCAGTTTTGATTCCCTCTTTGAGACTACATTTCAAATTGTCCCTAACGTATATGGCTACTCCACCACCTCGTCTAATATATCTATCTGTGTGAAATAGTTTAAATCCATTTATTTGATATTCGGCTAATAGTTCTCTATTATCAACATTCATCCACGTTTCGGTAAGTGCAATAATATCTATTTTTTCTGTGCAGACAAGAGCATTTAATTCGTTAATTTTATTTCTTAGACTTCTACTGTTTGTGTAATATACCCTAAGTGAATTGTTATTTTGAGGCCCTTCTCTTTCCCTGATCATTTTGCCAATTCCTTTCTCCCGCAAACACATACTTTTATTACATCCTTCCTCCAAATCAATTCCCATACCTCTATCTACTAACAGTTTAAACCCAAACAAACACCTCTAACCACTTCTTCCAACGAATTTGCAACAGCAACAACCCCAGCTCTCGATAGATGCACCCCATCCCGAGCATACATTTCATTTCTTCCATAGAAGTGTTCCCAGTTGTCTATATAAGATATTGCATTAGATTTGCAATATCTTTCCAGCCTGCAATTGACACCAAGTGCCCTCGACATCCATTCATTTCCCACTCCCTTTCTTGGAAGAATGCCACATATGATCGGGATTCCTCCCTTGCTCCTAACTAATTCTATTGCTGTCTTGAATTTCAGTATTAGTTCCTCACTTCTAACTCTCCCAACATCATTACCCCCTACACTAATACAAATAATGGGTTTGCTCCCATTTCCCGTCATAATATCTTTCATGTTTCCAACAATACCACCAATTCCAGCTCCCGGATAGCAAAGTCTTAATCTGTTCCCCTATCTCTGGCACAAAACGTTCTGTCTAAATACCTCACCTGGGAATCTCCCACAACCAAAACTCGCCTCGGTACCTCCTTAACTTTCTGAGCGCCCTGAGGGGCCCGCGCTTCGCCGCTCCTTGCTGATTTCTTTTCGGAGTGAACCGCTGGCTCACCACAGCACTCGTCCTCCAACACGGCAAATGAATTTGCCGTCTTTAGGGCGTCTGTAGGCGGCCTTGTCAAGGTCTTCTTAAGACCCCTGTCCCCAACGACTCTCCACGACGAGGTCTTGTTTATCTTGGTCTTCTCCGCCTCCCCCCGACGCTTCAGCTGTCGCACCTCCTCTCGTAAGGAATCCACCTCTGCTCTCAGAGCCCCAACCAAGTTCACCAATTCCTCCAGTAATCCCTCCATCACTGCTACAATAACGCATGAGCCTCTATCTTTTAATCAGTCTTTCATGTGGCACTGTATCAAAAGCTTTGCTAAAATCAAGGTACACCACATCACAATCCTTACCACTATCAACTGCCTCAACTATGCTAGAATAAAAAGATAACAAATTTGTTAAACATGAACGGCCATTCATAAAACCATGTTGCGACTCAATTATTAATTTATGTTTTTCTAGATGAAGACGAATTTTATTTGCTATTATAGATTCGAGTAACTTTCCTACAATAGACGTTAGGCTAATTGGTCGATAGTTAGACGCAAGTGATCTATCTCCTTTCTTAAAAACTGGTATCACATTAGCAACTTTCTAAAACTCTGGCACTCTGCCTGACTCTATTGATTTATTAAATATGATTGACAGTGGGTCACAAAGCTCCTCTTTGCATTCTTTCACCACCCTGGCAAACACTTCATCCGGCCCTGGGGATTTGTTTGGTTTGAGTTTTACTATTTGTTCAAGAACATCCTCCCTCGTAACAGCTAAACTCGTCAACCTGTCCTCGTCCCCACCCACATAGACTTGTTCGGCTGAAGGAATATTGTTAAGTTCCTCTTTAGTAAATACAGATACAAAATATTTATTAAAAATACTACTCATCTCTTCATCACTATCTGTTATTTGACCTGTCTCCGTTTTTAATGGACCTATCCTTCCCTAGTCTTGGTTCGATATAACTGAAAAAACCCTTTAGGATTTGTCTTTGCTTGCCCTGCTATACGAACTTCATAGTTTCTTTTTGCTTTCCTTATCTCTTTTTTGACATTTCTAACCAGTTGTACGAATTCCTGTTCTAAAGTGACCTCCCCATTTTTAATCCTTTTGTACCAAGCTCTCTTTTTACCTATAAGGTTCTTCAAATTCTTTGTTATCCACTTTGGGTCATTAGTAATCGATCTATTCAATTTGTGTGGTATACTACGTTCCTGTGCTTGGTTTAGAATATTCTTAAATAAGTTATATATTGAATCCACATCGAAATCCCCATTTACATCACCTATCGCTGGGTTCATGTCTCGCTCCAAGACCGGCCCACACCCATACCCATGACTTTCCAATCAATTTGACCCCAAAAATTTCTTAGGCTATTAAAATCAGCTTTTCGAAAATCTGGCACTTTAACAGAATTTTCTCCTACAGGTCTATTCCATTCTATGCTAAATCTGATTTCTTTGTGATCACTGTTCCCTAGCTCACTCCCTATTTCGATGTCATTAATTTGTGTTTCCCTGTTAGTTAACACTAAATCTAAATCAAAAAGTTCACCGGAGCGACAGCAGCCTCCGAGCACCCGGCAGCCTGATGCCCCAACAGGCCACACCGAAAGCAGGTACGGGGCTGCCGGGCATAGAATACCCGGACGTAGTACCCCAGAAGCCGGACCGAAGAAGGGATGTCAGACCTCAGGCGCATCCCAAGGGTACGAATGTTCGTCCTCATACCCTTATACCTCCCTGAGGACAGCGTGTGCACCCGCACACTGACGACTGCGCCAAACTGCTGGAAGTAACGCCAGAGTAGATCTTCGGGAAACTCCAGGGGCGCCCCATGCACACTCACATAGGTCAGGGCACCACTACGGTCTGTAACCGTAACAGAGCGGGCACCATCCGGCAGCGACAAGGAACGCCCCTCGTAACGGCGGAGGAAAGAACGATACACCTCCTCCCCCGCCAACTTGATAATCACCCGGTGAGCAGTTACCAGCTCAACGCCGTAGACGTCAGCAACCGGGACACGGAGCACGTCACACATGACAAGCTCAACGAGAGGATAGCACGGCCCGTAAACTCCAGTCCCACGGAGTTTACTCTCGTCACAGGAGGGAGAGTGACTCCCATCGCAAGCGTGCGCCGTCAACACCGGCCAAGCAGCAACTCCTTAAGAATAGTTAAACGAATCTTTGACTTAAACGAACAACATTGAATATTCAACTGTACGAGTCTCTGTTGTGGTCCTATCTGGCCTATTGTATCCGAATATGGAAACCTCACTTCAAGAAGACATCAATGATTTTCCGCTTTGGAGAAAGTTCAAGACAGCAACAACAATCATGCCAGAACTTGTTCAACTGTCACTACCACGAATCTTTGAAGGACTAACACTATAAATGTTTAAATTGTTATAGATTTTGATAGATTAGCCTAAAAATTTGTTAGAAATTACCTACTTAATATTATCTGTTAGATTAAGGCCCTGCCCGAAGCGCTATGCGTACTAGTGGCTTTACAAAAATAAATAAATAAAAATAAAATAAATATGTTCACACAATCAGGTAAGGTACATACATACAAGTGATTTTATATAATTTGATCGGCTTATAGATAGAGCTAGTACATACAATGCCTAAAGCCACTATTACGCAATGCGTTTCGGGCAGGAAAAACATTAATATCTAAAACTTAATACTAATTGAGTATAAAGAACAAAATGTGTTGAGAACAAACACAAATAAAGATAAAAAAAAAGGGGGGAACATGACTGAAAAAGCAGCACAAGTACAATAGGTCAACAAACAGCGTTGATAAAAAAAAAGATAACAGACATGGGTTGACAATACTGTAGAAGGGTAAGGTAGGTTACAGGGAATTTATTAGGTAGTGTTTCGTTTTTATCTTAAACTGGTTGAGAGAGGTACAGTCTTTAACATGGTTGGGAAGGTTATTCCACATTCTGGGTCCCTTGATTTGTAGAGCATTTCTAGTTTGATTAAGTCGCACTCTTGGAATATCAAAACTGTATAAATTTCTGGTGTGGTGCTCATGGGTTCTGTTACAACCTTCAATGAAGCTTTTGAGGTCAGGATTGACATTACAGTCCAGAGTTTTAAATATATAGAGTACACATGAGAGGATGTGCAGTGACTTAATATCTAACATATTCAGATATTTGAGTAAGGGTACCGAGTGATGTCTGGGGCCAGAGTTGGATATTGTCCTAATAGCAGCTTTGTGTTGAGTAATTAGAGGACGTAAATGATTTTGGGTAGTAGAACCCCAAGCACAAATACCATAGTTGAGGTATGGATAGATGAGGGAGTAATAGAGAGTAACCAGGGCAGGGTGGGGTACATAATATCTGATCTTAGAAAAAATGCCAACAGTTTTTGAAACTTTTTTTGATATATTTAGAATGTGTCCCTGGAAATTCAGCTTGTGATCAATGAGAACGCCAAGGAATTTTCCATCTAGTTTGTTACAAATTTGGGTATTGTTTATTTTGAGATTTATTTGATTAGAGGATTTATTGCCAAACAGCATATAGAAAGTTTTGTCAATGTTAAGGGTGTGTTTGTTGGCAGTTAGCCAAAGATGGACTTTATTTAGCTCAGTATTTACTATGGCATTTAGAGCAAGGGGGTCAGGACTGGAGTAAATGAAGGTTGTGTCGTCAGCAAATAGAATTGGTTTGAGGTGTTGGGAGGCATTTGGAAGGTCATTAATGAAGATGAGAAAGAGGAGAGGGCCAAGTATGCTGCCCTGAGGAACACCAATGTTGATGGGTAGGGTGGGAGAAATTGAATTATTCACAGAAACATACTGGAGCCTGTCAGTAAGGTAAGATTTGAGGTATTGCAGGGAGTGTCCTCTCATTCCATAATGATGTAATTTAAGAAGAAGGTTTTGGTGGTTGACAGTGTCAAAAGCCTTACGCAGGTCCACAAATAACCCAACAGGGAACTCATTTTTATCAAGAGCTGCATGAATTAAGTTAATCATACTAATAAGTGCATCGTTAGTGCTTTTTTTGGGTCTGAAGCCATATTGGCAAGAGCTAAGTATATTGTGTTTGGCCAGATAAGAGTAAAGTTGCTTGTAGATTAGTTTTTCAAAAATTTTTGATAAGTTAGGCAGGATTGATATAGGTCTGTAGTTGTTAACATCAGTGAGATCACCAAATTTGTGGACAGGGGTTACTCTCGTTTTTTTTAGAATATCTGGAAAGGTTTGGAGTTCAAGAGACTTGTTGAAGAGCAATGCAATTGCAGGGGCTAAGGATCTGGAGGCTTTTTTTGTAAATTAATGTTGGTATCTCCTCAAGGGCACTAGACTTGGTTTTAAGGGAAAGGATTATCTCATTGACGTCAGTGGAATTAGTAGGCTTTAGGTACAGAGACTGTGGATAGTTACCTGTAAGATAGTCCTTAACATCAGTAAAATGTAAACACATCATGCTATATACTCTCAGAAACCCAATGTAACTTCTTGTAGATTTATAAATAAATAAATAACAGCCGAGGCGTTTGTAATACTATTTTAGTGCATTTATTTATACTTTGTAATGTATTTTAGAGAAGTGTTTTGTATTTATAACCTCCAACTTGATCAGTATTACAAATTAACAAAAAATAAAAATTATAATATTGACCAAATTGGAGGCTATTAATACAGACCACTTCTCTAAAATGTCATATTTGACACAGACAGGCTGGACAACAGCTTCAAGCTCAACACGCCACATTGTAACAGAAAATGTGTGTGTTGTTCCCATCATGGGGTTATTAACCCATGAACCCTCTTAACCACTCAAGTCGTAAATGCAGAGTCATTCCTTTTGTTCACAATATACACAAGACAAATCCTCAATAAAATAAGGTGGGGGGGGAGTAGAAAGGCTGATCTTTGACAAGGCGCCGCCGTCCTGTCCCCGTCGAGGCCACTGTAGATGGTGGCCCTTAGGTCAATTCATCATACGAGCCCTTCTCCTTCCATCATTCTGAATCATGCTCATCGTATTAACCTGCCTCCCCCCCCCCACCATCTTTACACAATCTGTGGCCAAAATTTCTCGTTTCATTCAGATTTCATCAAAATATGTTGAAGATTTCTCTTTGGGTTGTTTTAAGGGGCCTGACAGCCGAGTAGACAGCGCTTCGGATTCGTAATCCTGAGGTTCCGGGTTCGATCCCCAGTGGAGGCTGAAACAAATGGGCACTTTCTTTCACCCTGATGACCCTGTTCACCTATCAGTAAATGAGCACCTGGGAGTTAGACAGCTGCTACGGGCTGCTTCCTGGGGATGTGTAAGAAAAAGAAGGCCTGGTCGAGGACCGGGCCGCGGGGACGCTAAGCCCCGAAATCATCTCAAGATAACCTTAAGATTGATGGCTAACTATTGGCATGGCTATTAAGGCCACCACCAGCGCCCTAATGACTTTACTAGCGGGTACACCTATGGCTGCCACCTGACAATCACCTCTATATTTTGTCTAACGAATAACAACATGAAGTACACACCCCGTACAATCCTTTCTTTATTACGATTGAGTAATGATATCTGAAACACAATTTATTTTGCACACTGGTAATCAACGTGACCCTTGCCAGGCGGCGGCTGGTCGACAAATGAGGAGCTGGACTCCCAGACGCGCCACTCACCCTTACTTCACCATAATATCTAAACTGTCAACCTCTAATACAGTTAAGCATCTGACCACCAGAGGCGCTAATGCTCCCCTGTTATTACGCCAGCCATATAATGATTGCTCACATTGTTCATTGCAACGTTTAAATACATTCATGTTCTGTAGTGACAGTGACAGTGTCAGACCTCGAAGGAAGAATTGAAATACCCTTCTGAAGATGTATTATTAAATACGAAAATACTTAAGGAAATTCCTGTTTCAATTCTTCCTTCGTGGTCTAACACTGTCACATTTTTCATCACGTGTTAATTGTCGTGATTTACACGCAGATTTTGTAGTGTATATACGACAACTTCAGGAAAGTAATGAGTAGCGGATTTAGTCTAAACAATAATATATGAGTTTTGTTTTTAGTGCCAAATTATCTGGCAAATATACATTTGGAGATGTAGCCCAATCCTTCCTGTAGCCCAATCTTTCCCAATCCTTCCTGTATCCCAATCCTTCCTGTAGCCCAATCCTTCCTGTAGCCCAATCCTTCCTGTAGTCGTATTTAGTGGTGTAAAGAAAGAGTGGAGGTAGGTAGGTACCCGGGAGTTAGTTAACTGTTGTGGGAGGCATCCTGAGGTACTGTATACAGACTACAACACTGTATAATGTTGGTTGCAACCCGTTCTCGCACTTTCTTACAGTCAATATTGACTTATTAAATACGTGCATATGTGACATACTAAACAATACGGGAACGTCGTTCCCTATATAGGCGAAGAAAACGAATCGCGGAACAACTTGAGAGTCGCGCCCTATCTCAAGAACGGCGAAGAAGGTTAGGTAGAGAAATAGAAACAATTGAACTCAAGCTACAAGAATCATACAAAACCCAGGAGAGGCAAAGAGAGCAAAAGGCGTCAGTGAAATAGAGAGAAATCCGAAATATTTTTTCTCCTATGCAAAATAAAGATAAAAAAAACCACATCTAGTATCGGGCCCGTGAAAGGGAGATGGAACTTTCACCGATGACAACAAAGAAATGAGCAAGCTACTGAGGAAGCAATACGACTCTGTTTTCAGCGAGCCATTAAACGCACTAAAGATTGATAACCCAAATGAATTTTTCATGGATATGATACCAACATCAAATCATATATCAGACGTCACCCTATCACCACTGGATTTTGAAGAAATAAACAGTATGCCTATGCACTCTGCACCAGGCCCGGATTCTTGGAACTTCATATTCATCAAGTACTGTAAAAAAACATTATCGCAGGGCCTCCACATTCTGTGGAGACAAAGCCTAGATACTGGCGTTATTCCTGATATACTAAAAACAGCAGAGATAGCACCACTTCATAAAGGAGGAAATAAGGCAGAGGCAAAAAATTACAGACCGATAGCGTTAACATCGCACATCATAAAAATGTTTGAGAGAGTGCTAAGAAGTAAGCTCACAAAATACATGGAATCACAGCATCTCCATAACCCCGGACAACATGGTTTCAGAACAGGGCGCTCTTGACTGTCGCAGTTGCTGGACCACTATGATATGGCATTAGATGCTATGGAAGACAAACAAAACGCTGATGTAATTTACACAGATTTCGCAAAAGCTTTTGATAAATGTGACCATGGTGTTATTGCACATAAAATGCGTTCAAACGGAATTACCGGAAAAATAGGCAGATGGATCTACAATTTCCTGACCAACAAAACCCAATGTGTAATAGTCAACAAAATAAAATCCAGCCCATCAACCTGAAGAGCTCAGTCCCCCAGGGTACTGTGCTGGCTCCAGTACTTTTTCTCATCCTCATATCGGACATAGACAAGAACACAACCTATAGCACTGTATCATCCTTTGCAGATGACACTAGGATCTTCATGAGAGTAGGCAACATAGAGGACACGGCGAACCTCCAGTCAGATGTAGATCAGGTCTTTCTATGGGCTACAGAAAATAATATGGTGTTTAACGAAGATAAGTTCCAGTTCATGCGCTATGGAAAAAATGAAAATATAAAAATGGAAACCACGTACAAGACTCAGACAAATCATAACATAGAACGAAAAGGCAATGTAAAGGATCTGGGTGTACTCATGTCGGAATACCTGTTCAACCAGGCTGTGACTCATACGTCAGGCTGCGAGCAGCCGCGTCCAACAGCCTGGTTGATCAGTCCAGCAACCAGGAGGCCTGGTCGACGATCGGGCCACGGGGACGCTAAGCCCCGGAAGCACCTCAAGGTAACCTCAAGGTAAGGTGGTCGGGATCCCGCCACGTGTGGGGCGGTGCCCATGCGGTCGGCTCTCAGTAGATCTTCCTGCCTTGGGGGTGCCCCTAGGGGCCCGGGCATGCCCAGGCGTGTCCGGTGTGCCTGCTGCGGCCTGTGTCCGGCGTGTGCCAGGGTCGCCGCCCTTTGTGGTGCGTGCTGTGCCCGGTTGCTTCCTTCCTGTCTTTCTTGGCCTCTCTTGGGCGCTAAGCCACGTGGATTATCGGCACAGCCTTCCCTGGGGTGGGGCCTGGCCCGCCTTCGTGTCGTGCCCGCCGTGGGGGCCTTCCTCACGCCCACGGGTTGGAGCCTCCCATGCCTGGTGGTGCCGCTCCCTGTGGGCAGGCCCTGCGGCTTCCTTGTCTCAAGGCTGCCTCCGTGTCCAGGTTGGTTTTTGCCGTGGGTCGGCCGGCCTTGGGGGCCAGGTGGCCATGTGTCCCTCGCCCCTCCGGGCCCCTGGTACGTTCTTAAGCAGTGGTCTCCCCCCGGAGCACTCTGTCGACCTTCCCCCCCTCTTCGTCCCTTCAGGTCCTCTTCAGGCCCACTCGGTAGTTGGGCGGGGGGCCTGGGGTGGGCCCCGCCCTCGAGGCTAGGCGGCCGGCGCCTGTAAGGTCCTCCGGGGCCCCCGAGCATGGGCTGCAAACCGCTGGGTGGTTTTGGCGCCACGGGCGCCCGCGGGCCCCTCAGGGGCCCCACCCTCCCTGTGGAGGAGCGGCGGTGTCGTGGCCCCGCCCTGTCCGGTTAGGACTCCTGTCGCGGCCTGTGCCGCATGCTGGGTTAAGTCTCCCCAGACACTTGCCTGCCCGGTGTAGCCCAGAAGAACATGCGACTTCACGTCCGCTGGTTTATCTAGATGCTTCGTCTGCCCGGTGTAGCCCGGAAGAACGGCAACTTCCTCAGTTGATAGTTCCCAGACGCCTTGTCTGCCCGGTGTAGCCCGGAAGAACGGTGACCTCCTTGGTTATCTTGAGGTTATCTTGAGATGATTTCGGGGCTTTTTAGTGTCCCCGCGGCCCGGTCCTCGACCAGGCCTCCACCCCCAGGAAGCAGCCCGTGACAGCTGACTAACACCCAGGTACCTATTTTACTGCTAGGTAACAGGGGCATTAGGTGAAAGAAACTCTGCCCAATGTTTCTCGCCGGCGCCTGGGAACGAACCCAGGACCACAGGATCACAAGTCTAGTGTGCTGTCCGCTCGGCCGACCGGCTCCCTCCCTCCCGACCGGTTGCTAGTTACCCAGACGCCTTGCCTGCCCGGTGTAGCCCGGAAAAACGGTGACCTCCTTGGTTGCTAGTTACCCAGACGCCTTGTCTGCCCGGTGTAACCTGGAGGGAACCGTGGCCTTAGGCCGCTGGGTTCTTCAGACGTTCCGTCTGCACAGTGTAGCCCGGATCCTCCTGCTGGTTTGGCCAGCTGTCGCTCCCCAGCTGGTGCAGACATTGCCATGGTTGTCACAGCCACTGCTGTCCTAGCTGCCTTCGTTCAGGGGTTGATGTCCAGCCAATGTTCTTCCTGTGACGTGTTCAGCCGACGATGTTATTCAGATGATGTCTCTGCCACTGTGTTCCCTGTCCAGCCGAAGCTCTTCCTGTGATGAGTTAAGCCGACGATGTTATTCAGAAGATGTCCCTGCCGCTGTGTTCTAGCGGCTGATGCTCGGTTGGGGCGGTTACAGCTGGTCCAGCTGTCTGCCCCAGTATGCGAGCCGCCGCTCTCTCTTCCGTTGTTGCTTCAGTTTTGGTGTTCCAGCTGCTGCAGCTGTTGATGTTGCGGCTGCCAACGTTCCCGGCAGTTGGTGTCCCAGCTGCTGTGAGTGCAGCTGTTGCTGTTCCAGCTTGCTGTTGTTCAGGTGGAACATGGTCCAGCTGCTGATGTTCCAGTGGTTGATGGACCAGCGCTCCCTTGTAGGAAGTCAAATTTAAATTTGCCGCACACTTTACATGCATTCTAGGTACTAGTAAGCTTTACCTTTAGTCCGGAAATTCTTATATCCTTAATCCTTGGCGGCACAGCCTCATGGCCTGGGTTAATTTCTCCTCCAATTTAACATCAGGCACTTCCCAGTATGTAATTTCCGCACGTACTGGTTAATTTACGTATTAACTCAACTAGAGTTTAGCATTATGTCTTATCTGGTCTCTTGGCCAGGCTTCATTATTAAACGTTACATTGTTTATTCCCCATTACATTTACTCTAAATGTCCTGATTGCCTATTTCAATTATGTTATACTCTTCTACTCCTAGACAATAAGCTATTCGGTGTTCTGCAGATTTTTATTTATCTTGTTACTTGGCTATAAGCATACTTTATTAAGGTTACTACGGGTGTTCATATTAAGTTGATTTAGTGTACTTAGAGTTAGCCACGTCTATGTTATGCATTTGTCAAGTACACACTTATAGCCGCCTCATTTACATGTTCTGCAGAAATTACTTGTATTCTACTACTTAATAAATAAGCCCCCATACTGTTGGTATCTTTTTTCTCCCTGATCAGAAAAAACAATAACAGTACGATGGGAGGTGGAATGTTGGCGAGTGAGGGAGTGCTGGCTATGTGTTGCAGCCCACTCTTGTGTTTTGGGCTCACCATTATGAACCACAACTTAGTAGTTCATTATCGTTAACACACATGTAGATGGGTACATACAATGTGTGTATATATAGTGTAATAACAGCAAAAACAGTTTGTTTGCAGAATGTAAAATATGTCACATATATAAGCCCAATAATTTTGAGCATAGCAATGTTCCATACATTGAACTACTGTATATAAATTCCACAAATTACACACTTTTGAATAATATTACAACAAAAATCAGAGAAGAAACGAATGAGAATCATCAAAATAATTGTGAAATATTACATTCGCGGCAACTGCCCGCCCCTCGGCGTGGCGGGGCCTAGTCACCTTGAGCGCTTCATCGTCAGCACACATAATAAGCTCACTTCCCAGCGCCATCATGGCTAAAGTATGTCACATACAATTTTTTTTATTCCCCGTGATCAGCGACTGCATTTTAACTATATAAGAAGAGAAAATAATTTTGTGAAAAGAATTTATTTTTGGCACACCATAGGAGTGTCATATTTTAAGGCGCGCGCGCGCGCA
>WNGS01001197.1:38742-50965 GCA_020271785.1 Procambarus virginalis | reverse complement strand
AAAAGATTGCAGGTCACCGGGAGTGTACAAAACTTACACAAAGGCCAAGTCATTATTTTATTTCCCAGGGTTGTTATCACATGTAATTAAGTACGTCAGGTCATGTGGGAACTGTCAACGACGCAAAGGTACTCCTAAAGTACAAGCCCCACTCCAGGAATTCTCAGAGATAGCAGAACCCTTGGATCGGGTGGGGGCTGATTTAATTGATTTACATAGTAGCAATTCAGGCAACAGATATGCGCTAGTTCTAGTGGACCATCTGTCCAGGTATACCACTCTAGTAGCCCTTCCCAGGAAAGACCCCCAAACAGTGGCAGATGCATTTTTAGCTAGGTTTGTTACTGTGTTCGGTCCGCCGAAAGTTCTAGTATCTGACAGGGGACAGGAGTTTATTGGTACGTTATTTCAGGAAGTATGTAAACTCTTAGAAACAACAACAGCGCTAACAACAGCATACCATCCCCAGACGAACGGCATGGTGGAACGAACAAATAGAACGGTGAAGGATATGCTTGCCATTTTAGCAGAGAATGACCCGGCCACTTGGGATGAACAGTTGCCCTTTGTTCAGTTTGCACTAAACACCGCAGTGCATCAGTCAATAAATACTCAACCACTCTTGCTGTTTACTGGACACTCTTGTAATTTTGCGTCAGGTCTGCTTAACAGACATACTATTAGTTATGGAGAGGATTATCCTTCAGAAATCCTCACCAAGATGAAGAATGCATGGAGGATAGCAGCTGAAGCATCAAAGAAAGCAAGGACACGGTATGCCCATTATTATGATAAGCAGGTACAACCATTAAGAGTGAAGGAGGGAAGCCTAGTGATGCGGCTGAATGAGCCAGCGCCCGCCAATCAGAGTAGGAAGTTAGCAGCTAGATGGCGAGGCCCTTATAGAGTTATTAAGAAACTAGGCCCAGTAAATTTCATAATCAAGGGTATATTTGAAGACCAGGTTGAAAGAACCATCCATATAAATAAATTGAAACTTTATGTAGCAAGGGAAGAACTGGAATTACCTTCAGTAATTCCAGTCCCCGAGAGAGTGGAGGGAATGGTTATTCCTGATGCTCAATCAGAGGATGACGACCTTCTGTCATCCTTACTTAGTAGTCAAGTTAGGCCTGGTCACCCTATGGTCACCAGATCTCGCGCGCACATGAGCGCACAGTAACTGAGTTAAGCTGTCATCTGAGTTATAGGTAGAGGCAAAGAATTGTAATGTATGTGCTTAGTCAAGAGTGACGTACCTTTACCTACCCTGGAGGAGTTATCTTTCTTAAAACCTCCAGGGCAGATCCAGGTCTCCACCAGACATGAGTTATGAATGTTTCTTTTCCCAGGTCTGCTCACATTGTCACACTGTCGGCCATATCCCATCTCTACAACTGAGGCCAGAGTAGCATGTCACCGCTATTGTCTGGCGGGAACCAGGTTTAGTTCCCGAGGGACAGGAGGGGTCACACTACATCACCCCCTCCATCCCTCACCCCCCACCCTTGTTAGTGGTACCTGCCATGGTGGGGGCGGCAACATATCAAGGTCACAGCCAACACCTCATCACTTAATGAGGTTATGATACTGTCAACACTAGCTGTCATCTGGAGGACTGATTCAACATATCAGACGAGACATTAAGGAGGTCACCTGCCTTGCTATGAAGAACACCGGTGACCGGAAATGAACAGCCAAGAACAACGGAGTGGATTGGGCAACGGTTGCGGGATTACACAAGGTCTTGCCCACTCCTGAGGTTTCTGATACGCCGAGCAACAAGATGTGAAACTTGGTGGCTACGTAAGAACAGCACGTTCCCTCTAGAGTGTGCATGATACGCCAACGCGGATGCACGATTTGCATCTTGGGCCTACAATCATGTGCATGATGGGATAACGAAGAAAGTCGTAAAGGCCTAGTACGACGTAGCAGAAGAAACACCTGTAAGTGGATGGAACCCAAGAGCTGGAGCCGGGACCCGAGGGTTCTGCCGCCACGCCCACCCCGCCTCAACGAACTGGAGCTGTTCACTCATCAAGCAAGACCTCGTCTGGTGTCAACGTCTCAGTACTCCCAGGAAGACAACATGTATGCGGCAGACAGAACATCGCCAGCAGACGTTCAGCAGGCGACAACATCGTACAAGAGGATGGAACCCGGGTACGCCAGAGTTCCCCCTGTGACCGGACAGCAAGTCAATCATCGCTGTCAACACCGACGTCATCACCTCGTCGACGACCCGGAAGGATGGACCAGCAGCGCGGATGTACTGCGGATTGTGGACTAGATCAGTGGAAGACTCTAGTCAGGAGGGGAGTGGATCTCTTCTCACAACAACTGAGGCCAGCTGAAGAACATCGTTGGTGAAGAACACGACGCATCGTTGCAGAACTACAGCCAGAATACAGCAATGGGCGAGTCAACAACATCGTGACAACGGACTCGTCGGGAATAAAGACTTTGTTATTTTGTATATACAAAATATGTAGTTTTTTAAAGTTCAGAAAACTTGGTGTTCACCGTTACAGAGAAAATAAGTTATGAATGACAATTTTTGTGTAGACTCTGGTGAACTGGGGAACCAGCGGAAAGATGGTTCCAGTAAAAATGTAATTGTTTGTCATGAATTGTGTTTTTTTCAAATTAATGTTGATTTGTCATCTGAGAGGATTGCTGGGATGCCATTGCGGGCATGGTCAGCCTAGATTTTGAGTTACCATGGTAACTGTTATTGTTAGTTTTTTTATAAATATTTCTCGACTGTGAGATGTGTATATTTAGATAGGGTAGCTATTTTTTTCGAGGCATGTGCTAGTTCCTTTATGGTCTGGGATAAGAAAAGCCATGTTCGAGTTCCTCGCCCACGGTTTTTCTTAAACCGGGACATTGGGGGATATGTAACAAGAGAGCAGTACATAGTACAACATGAACATCATAACAGCATGAACAAGCCACGTGGAGGATGAACAAACCACAGGCGCCAGTCAGGCGGCGGCAGACAATGTAAAAGTTACACCTTGGTACCAGAAGCAGGAGGACAGGTCAGCGGTTACCAAGTCACTAGGAGGTCAGAGTTGGTGCCGTCATGATAATCTACAGGGATTAACTCCTCCACATTAAATGCAAACCCTCATGTTCAGCTGAGGAGGAAGAGATCAGAGAAGAGGGACAGTAGAGTGGGCGCAGCCCAGGAGGACGGTGTGTGTGGACTCAGGGAGGGAACATCATCTCCAGGAGAACTGTGGAACAACATACGAGTAAGTACGGCTCTCTTGAACTAAAGCACCTCATTCAGTACTCTTGGCCTCTGGTAGGAATTAGTTAGGGAAGTGCAGATTTAATTATTTTAAATAAAGTTATATATTATCAAGTGTTATTAAATGTGTATTAATGGTTCCTTGTCTTAGTGATATTGGGCCTACCGTCCCTTTGACCTAGTGACCTAGTATCCGTAATTATCCAGTACTCCTCCCCCCGTCCGTCCCGTGTTGAGGGTTTAGTATTGGGTGTGTCCCGCCTTATTCTTGTGTATTCTATAGTTCCCAAGTGGTCAGGATTATTCGAGTGTCAGGCCAGGATCCTTGTACCGTTCAATTGTCCCCTACACCTGTCCTGGTAGGTTATTCCATCTGCAAGACCTACGAATCTCACTCCGGTCCCCTGTCCGGTAATTCAGGGTGGTGGCAGCGTCACTCGGTAACTCATACGATAGGCTGTGACTACGAATATCTCTATCTTTCTGTCTCACTCTCCCTCGCCCTCACTGGCTCTCGTTCTCCCTCCCTTGCTCTCGTTCTCACTCTCCCTCACTAGTGTCTCACTCTCCCTCGCTCTCGTTCTCCCTCCCTTGCTCTCGTTCTCGCTCTGCCTCACTCTTCCTCAATCTGTCTCTGTCTCTCTCTCTCTCTCTCTCTCTCCTCTGTTTACTGGTTTACGTCTCCGTATGACGGCCCGAGTGTTAACATCTTACATGATCGGTAGAGCATCCGTTATTACCATATAAAGAGTGGAGATTGCGCGGTTATTTCAGTGGTAGTAGCTGGGTGCGCGGTCGAGATAGTACAAAAGGCGAATTATTACAATACAGCAGCGTATTATTACACTTCCAGGGTGTACTCCCAGGGTGTACTCCCAGGGTGTACTACCATGGTGTACTTCCAGGGTGTACTCCCATGGTGTACTCCCAGGGTGTACTACCATGGTGTACTTCCAGGGTGTACTCCCATGGTGTACTCCCAGGGTGTACTCCCAGGGTGTACTCCCATTGTGTACTTCCAGGGTGTACTTCCAGGGTGTACTCCCAGGGTGTACTTCCAGGGTGTACTCCCAGGGTGTACTCCCAGGGTGTACTACCATGGTGTACTTCCAGGGTGTACTCCCATGGTGTACTCCCAGGGTGTACTACCATGGTGTACTTCCAGGGTGTACTTCCAGGGTGTACTCCCAGGGTGTACTCCCATGTTGTACTCCCATGGTGTACTTCCAGGGTGTACTCCCAGGGTGTACTCCCAGGGTGTACTCCCAGGGTGTACTTCCAGGGTGTACTCCCAGGGTGTACTCCCATGGTGTACTTCCAGGGTGTACTCCCAGGGTGTACTCCCAGGGTGTACTCCCATGGTGTACTTCCAGGGTGTACTCCCAGGGTGTACTCCCAGGGTGTACTCCCAGGGTGTACTCCCATGGTGTACTTCCAGGGTGTACTCCCAGGGTGTACTCCCAGGGTGTACTCCCAGGGTGTACTCCCAGGGTGTACTCTCATGGTGTACTCCCATGGTGTACTTCCAGGGTGTACTCCCATGGTGTACTCCCAGGGTGTACTCCCAGGGTGTACTCCCAGTGTGTACTCCCAGGGTGTACTCCCAGGGTGTACTCCCAGGGTGTACTCCCAGGGTGTACTCCCAGGGTGTACTCCCATGGTGTACTTCCAGGGTGTACTCCCAGGGTGTACTCCCAGGGTGTACTCCCATGGTGTACTCCCAGGGTGTACTCCCAGGGTGTACTCCCAGGGTGTACTCCCAGGGTGTACTCCCAGGGTGTACTCCCAGGGTGTACTCCCAGGGTGTACCCCCAGGGTGTACTCCCATGGTGTACTCCCAGGGTGTACTCCCAGGGTGTACTCCCAGGGTGTACTCCCAGGGTGTACTCCCAGGGTGTACTCCCAGGGTGTACTCCCAGGGTGTACTCCCATGGTGTACTCCCAGGGTGTACTCCCAGGGTGTACTCCCAGGGTGTACTCCCAGGGAGTACTCCCAGGGTGTACTCCCAGGGTGTACTTCCATGGTGTACTTCCATGGTGTACTCCCAGGGTGTACTTCCATGGTGTACTCCCAGGGTATACTCCCATGGTGTACTTCCAGGGTGTACTTCCAGGGTGTACTCCCATGGTGTACTCCCAGGGTATACTCCCAGGGTGTACTCCCAGGGTGTACTTCCAGGGTGTACTTCCAGGGTGTACTCCCATGGTGTACTCCTAGGGTGTACTTCCAGGGTGTACTCCCAGGGTGTACACCCATGGTGTACTCCCATGGTGTACTCCCATGGTGTACTTCCAGGGTGTACACCCAGGGTGTACTCCCATGGTGTACTTCCAGGGTGTACACCCAGGGTGTACTCCCATGGTGTACTTCCAGGGTGTACACCCAGGGTGTACTCCCATGGTGTACTCCCAGGGTGTACTCCCAGGGTGTACTTCCAGGGTGTACACCCGCTGGGGCACCAACACCCGCTGGGGCACCAACACCCGCTGGGGCACCAACCCCCGCTGGGGCACCAACCCCCGCTGGGGCACCAACACCCGCTGGGGCACCAACACCCGTTGGGGCACCAACACCCGCTGGGGCACCAACACCCGCTGGGGCACCAACCCCCGCTGGGGCACCAACCCCCGCTGGGGCACCAACCCCCGCTGGGGCACCAACCCCCGCTGGGGCACCAACACCCACTGGGGCACCAACACCCGCTGGGGCACCAACCCCAGCTGGGGCACCAACCCCCGCTGGGGCACCAACACCCGCTGGGGCACCAACCCCCGCTGGGGCACCAACCCCCGCTGGGGCACCAACCCCCGCTGGGGCACCAACCCCCGCTGGGGCACCAACCCTCGCTGGGGCACCAACCCTCGCTGGGGCACCAACCCCCGCTGGGGCACCAACCCCCGCTGGGGCACCAACCCCCGCTGGGGCACCAACCCTCGCTGGGGCACCAACCCTCGCTGGGGCACAAACACCCGCTGGGGCACCAACACCCGCTGGGGCACCAACCCCCGCTGGGGCACCAACACCCGCTGGGGCACCAACCCCCGCTGGGGCACCAACCCCCGCTGGGGCACCAACACCCGCTGGGGCACCAACCCTCGCTGGGGCACCAACCCTCGCTGGGGCACCAACCCCCGCTGGGGCACCAACCCCCGCTGGGGCACCAACACCCGCTGGGGCACCAACCCTCGCTGGGGCACCAACCCTCGCTGGGGCACCAACACCCGCTGGGGCACTAACACCCGCTGGGGCACCAACACCCGCTGGGGCACCAACCCTCGCTGGGGCACCAACCCTCGCTGGGGCACCAACACCCGCTGGGGCACCAACACCCGCTGGGGCACCAACACCCGCTGGGGCACCAACCCCCGCTGGGGCACCAACACCCGCTGGGGCACCAACCCCCGCTGGGGCACTAACACCAGCTGGGGCACTAACACCAGCTGGGGCACTAACACCAGCTGGGGCACCAACCCCCGCTGGGGCACTAACACCAGCTGGGGCACTAACACCCGCTGGGGCACCAACACCCGCTGGGGCACCAACACCCGCTGGGGCACCAACACCCGCTGGGGCACCAACACCCGCTGGGGCACCAACCCCCTCTGGGGCACTAACACCAGCTGGGGCACCAACCCTCGCTGGGGCACCAACCCCCGCTGGGGCACTAACACCAGCTGGGGCACCAACCCTCGCTGGGGCACCAACCCCCGCTGGGGCACTAACACCAGCTGGGGCACCAACACCCGCTGGGGCACTAACACCAGCTGGGGCACTAACACCAGCTGGGGCACCAACACCCGCTGGGGCACTAACACCAGCTGGGGCACTAACACCAGCTGGGGCACTAACACCCGCTGGGGCACTAACACCCGCTGGGGCACCAACACCCGCTGGGGCACCAACACCCGCTGGGGCACCAACCCCCGCTGGGGCACCAACCCCAGCTGGGGCACCAACACCCGCTGGGGCACTAACACCAGCTGGGGCACCAACCCCAGCTGGGGCACCAACCCCAGCTGGGGCACCAACACCAGCTGGGGCACTAACACCAGCTGGGGCACTAACACCAGCTGGGGCACCAACCCCAGCTGGGGCACCAACCCCAGCTGGGGCACCAACCCCAGCTGGGGCACCAACACCAGCTGGGGCACTAACACCAGCTGGGGCACCAACCCCAGCTGGGGACTAACACCCGCTGGGGCACCAACACCCGCTGGGGCACCAACCCCAGCTGGGGAACTAACACCCGCTGGGGCACCAACACCAGCTGGGGCACCAACACCCGCTGGGGCACCAACACCCGCTGGGGCACCAACACCCGCTGGGGCACCACACCCGCTGGGGCACCAACCCCCGCTGGGGCACCAACCCCAGCTGGGGCACCAACACCCGCTGGGGCACCAACCCTCGCTGGGGCACCAACCCCCGCTGGGGCACCAACCCCCGCTGGGGCACCAACACCCGCTGGGGCACCAACCCCCGCTGGGGCACCAACCCCCGCTGGGGCACCAACCCTCGCTGGGGCACCAACACCCGCTGGGGCACTAACACCAGCTGGGGCACTAACACCAGCAGGGGCACCAACACCCGCTGGGGCACCAACACCCGCTGGGGCACCAACACCCGCTGGGGCACCAACCCCCGCTGGGGCACCAACCCCGCTGGGGCACTAACACCCACTGGGGCACCAACCCCCGCTGGGGCACCAACCCCGCTGGGGCACCAACCCCCGCTGGGGCACCAACACCCACTGGGGCACCAACACCCGCTGGGGCACCAACCCCCGCTGGGGCACCAACACCCACTGGGGCACCAACACCAGCTGGGGCACCAACACCCGCTGGGGCACCAACACCCGCTGGGGCACCAACACCCGCTGGGGCACCAACCCCCGCTGGGGCACCAACACCGGCTTGGGCACCAACCCCGCTGGGGCACCAACCCCCGCTGGGGCACCAACCCCCTCTGGGGCACCAACCCCCTTTGGGTCACCAACCCCCGCTGGGGCACCAACCCCCTTTGGGTCACCAACCCCGCTGGGGCACCAACCCCGCTGGGGCACCAACACCCGCTGGGGCACTAACACCCGCTGGGGCACCAACCCCCGCTGGGGCACCAACACCGGCTTGGGCACCAACCCCCGCTGGGGCACCAACCCCCGCTGGGGCACCAACCCCCTCTGGGGCACCAACCCCCTCTGGTCACCAACCCCGCTGGGGCACCAACCCCCGCTGGGGCACCAACCCCCGCTGGGGCACCAACCCCCTCTGGGGCACCAACCCCCTCTGGGTCACCAACCCCCGCTGGGGCACCAGCCCCGCTGGGGCACCAACCTCGCTGGGGCACCAACACCCGCTGGGGCACCAACCCCGCTGGGGCACCAACACCCGCTGGGGCACCAACACCCGTTGGGGCACCAACACCCTCTGGGGCACCAACACCCTCTGGGGCACCAACACCCGCTGGGGCACCAACACCCGCTGGGGCACCAACACCCGCTGGGCACTAACACCAGCTGGGGCACTAACACCCGCTGGGGCACCAACACCCGCTGGGGCACCAACACCCGTTGGGGCACCAACACCAGCTGGGGCACCAACTCCCGCTGGGGCACCAACACCCGCTGGGGCACCAACACCCACTGGGGCACCAACACCAGCTGGGGCACCAACACCCGTTGGGGCACCAACACCAGCTGGGGCACCAACACCCGTTGGGGCACCAACACCCGCTGGGGCACCAACTCCCGCTGGGGCACCAACACCCGCTGGGGCACCAACACCCGCTGGGGCACCAACACCAGCTGGGGCACCAACACCCGTTGGGGCACCAACCCAGCTGGGGCACCAACTCCCGCTGGGGCACCAACACCCGCTGGGGCACCAACACCCACTGGGGCACCAACCCAGCTGGGGCACCAACACCCGTTGGGCACCAACACCCGCTGGGGCACCAACACCCGCTGGGGCACCAACACCCGCTGGGGCACCAACCCTCGCTGGGGCACCAACCCCGCTGGGGCACCAACCCCCGCTGGGGCACCAACACCCGCTGGGGCACCAACACCCGCTGGGGCACCAACCCTCGCTGGGGCACCAACACCCGCTGGGGCACCAACACCCCTGGGGCACCAACCCCGCTGGGGCACCAACCCACGCTGGGGCACCAACACCCGCTGGGGCACCAACACCCTCTGGGGCACCAACACCCGCTGGGGCACCAACCCCCGCTGGGGCACCAACCCTCGCTGGGGCACCAACACCCGCTGGGGCACCAACCCCCGCTGGGGCACCAACACCGGCTTGGCACCAACCCCCGCTGGGGCACCAACCCCCGCTGGGGCACAAACCCCTCTGGGGCACCAACCCCCTCTGGGTCACCAACCCCCGCTGGGGCACCAACCCCCGCTGGGGCACCAACCCCCGCTGGGGCACCAACCCCGCTGGGGCACCAACACCCGCTGGGGCACTAACACCCGCTGGGGCACCAACCCCCGCTGGGGCACCAACCCCGCTGGGGCACCAACCCCCTCTGGGGCACCAACCCCCGCTGGGGCACCAACCCCCGCTGGGCACCAACCCCCTCTGGGGCACCAACCCCCTCTGGGTCACCAACCCCCGCTGGGGCACCAACCCCCGCTGGGGCACCAACCCCCGCTGGGGCACCAACCCCCTCTGGGGCACCAACCCCGCTGGGGCACCAACCCCCGCTGGGGCACCAACCCCCTCTGGGGCACCAACCCCCTCTGGGTCACCAACCCCCGCTGGGGCACCAACCCCCGCTGGGGCACCAACCCCCGCTGGGGCACCAACCCCCTCTGGGTCACCAACCCCGCTGGGGCACCAACACCCGCTGGGGCACCAACCCCCGCTGGGGCACCAACCCCCTCTGGTCACCAACCCCCGCTGGGGCACCAACCCCCGCTGGGGCACCAACCCCCCTGGGGCACCAACACCCGCTGGGGCACCAACACCCGCTGGGCACCAACCCCCGCTGGGGCACCAACCCCTCTGGGGCACCAACACCCGCTGGGGCACCACCCCCGCTGGGGCACCACCCCCGCTGGGGCACCAACCCCCTCTGGGTCACCAACCCCCGCTGGGCACCAACCCCCGCTGGGGCACCAACCCCCGCTGGGCACCACACCCGCTGGGCACCAACCCCCGCTGGGGCACCACCCCCTCTGGGGCACCAACACCCGCTGGGGCACCAACCCCCGCTGGGGCACCAACCCCCGCTGGGGCACCACCCCTCTGGGGCACCAACCCCCGCTGGGGCACCAACCCTCGCTGGGGCACCAACCCCCGCTGGGCACCAACCCCCGCTGGGGCACCACCCCCGCTGGGGCACCAACCTCCGCTGGGGCACCAACCCCCTCTGGGCACCAACCCCCTCTGGGTCACCACCCCCGCTGGGGCACCAACACCCGCTGGGCACCAACCCCCTCTGGGTCACCACCCCCGCTGGGGCACCAACCCCCGCTGGGGCACCAACCCCCGCTGGGGCACCAACCCCCTCTGGGCACCAACCCCCTCTGGGTCACCAACCCCCGCTGGTCACCAACACCCGCTGGGGCACAACACCCGCTGGGGCACCAACACCCGCTGGGGCACCAACACCGCTGGGGCACCAACCCCCGCTGGGGCACCAACACCCGCTGGGGCACCAACCCCCGCTGGGGCACCAACCCCCGCTCGGGCACCAACCACCCGCTGGGGCACCAACCCCCTCTGGGGCACCAACACCCGCTGGGGCACCAACCCCCTCTGGGGCACCAACACCCGCTGGGGCACCAACCCCCTGTCCTGTACCAACCCCGCTGGGTGCACCAACCCCCTCTGGGGCACCAACACCCGCTGGGGCACCAACCCCCTCTGGGGCACCAACACCCGCTGGGGCACCAACCCCCTCTGGGGCACCAACCCCGCTGGGGCACCAACCCCCTCTGGGGCACCAACAACCCGCTGGGGCACCAACCCCCTCTGGGGCACCAACACCGCTGGGGCACCAACCCCAGCTGGGGCACCAACCCCAGCTGGGGCACCAACACCCGCTGGGGCACCAACCCCCGCTGGGGCACCAACCCCCGCTGGGCACCAACCCTCGCTGGGGCACCAACCCTCGCTCGGGGCACCAACCCCGCTAGGGCACCAACCCCCACTTGGTGCACCAACCCCCGCTGGGGGCACCAACCTCCGCTGGGCACCAACCCCCGCTGGGGCACCAACACCCGCTTGGGGTACCAACCCTCGCTGGGGCACCAACCCCCCGCTGGGCACCAACCCCGCTGGGGCACCAACCCCCGCTGGGGCACCAACCCCCGCTGGGGCACCAACCCCCGCTGGGGCACCAACCCTCGCTGGGCACCAACCCTCGCCTGGATCACCAACACCCGCTGGGGCACAACCCTCGCTGGGCACCAACCCCCGCTGGGGCACCAACCCTCGCTGGGGCACCAACCCTCGCTGGGGCACCAACCCTCGCTGGGCACCAACACCCGCTGGGGCACCAACCCTCGATGGGGCACCAACCCTCGCTGGGGCACCAACCCCCGCTGGGGCACCAACACCCGCTGGGACACCAACCCTCGCTGGGGCACCAACCCACGCTGGGGGCACCAACACCCGCTGGGGCACCAACAACCCCTGGGCACCAACACCCGCTGGGGCACCACCCCCGCTGGGGCACCAACCCTCGTTGGGGCACCAACACCCGCTGCGGCACCAACCCCCGCTGGGGCACAACACCGGCTTGGGCACCAACCCCCGCTGGGGCACCAACCCCGCTGGGGCACCAACCCCCTCTGGGGCACCAACCCCCTCTGGGTCACCAACCCCCGCTGGGGCACCACCCCCGCTGGGGCACCAACCCCCGCTGGGGCACCAACCCCGCTGGGCACCAACACCCGCTGGGGCACTAACACCCGCTGGGGCACCAACCCCCGCTGGGGCACCAACCCC
>WNGS01001197.1:23544-37283 GCA_020271785.1 Procambarus virginalis | reverse complement strand
TTCAAATGAACATTTATTTACGACTATTCAATCATTTTTAGTGTTTTGTCCTGAGGGTTAACACTGTTTTGTCCTGAGGCTTGACACTGTTTTGTCCTGAGACTTGACACTGTTTTTGTCCTGAGGGTTGACACTGTTTTGTCCTGAGGCTTGACACTGTTTTGTCCTGAGACTTGACACTGTTTTGTCCTGAGGCTTGACACTGTTTTGTCCTGAGGCTTGACACTGTTTTGTCCTGAGGCTTGACACTGTTTTGTCCTGAGGGTTGACACTGTTTTGTCCTGAGACTTGACACTGTTTTGTCCTGAGGCTTGACACTGTTTTGTCCTGAGGCTTGACACTGTTTTGTCCTGAGGCTTGACACTGTTTTGTCCTGAGGCTTGACACTGTTTTGTCCTGAGGCTTGACACTGTTTTGTCCTGAGGCTTGACACTGTTTTGTCCTGAGGCTTGACACTGTTTGTCCTGAGACTTGACACGTCTTGTTAATGACCAATTTTTGCTGGCTGGCAGAAATATCTGAGCAGTTCCCACTATGATCAGACATGACAAGTGTTGATCAGTCGGCCTTGTTCTCTGTCAAGTTTTCACCAGTTAAAAAATTGAAACAAAATTTAGGTCAGATTAAAAATTAACGTCATGTCTGTTTTTTCATGTCTTAACTCGCTTGCCTCACACCTGCACCCGTGATTCCTTTGTGCTTTTGTAATCTATTACAAGCTGATAGTTTAAATAATAAAACTGCGATTTTGGCCGTTAAATGACCAAATTACGGTATCCTCGCAAGTGTCTTTGTGCTAGCCGCAGGTGTGCTTGCCAAGGGCCGCATGCGGCTACGGGTTTGACAGGCCTGTATGTTAATAGTATATATCACTCACCCGGTACACTCACAAGTATATATCACTCACCCGGTACCCTCACAAGTGTATACCACTCACCCGTACCCTCATAAGTGTATACCACTCACCTGGTACCCCTCACAAGTGTATACCACTCACCTGGTACACACACAAATGTATACCACTCACTCGGTACCCTCACAAGTGTATACCCTCACCCCGTACCCTCACAAGTATATACCACTCACCCGGTACCCTCACAAGTGTATACCACTCACCCGGTACCCACACAAGTGTATACCACTCACCCGGTACCCTCACAAGTGTATACCACTCACTCGGTACCCTCACAAGTGTATACCACTCACCCCGTACCCTCACAAGTATATACCACTCACCCGGTACCCTCACAAGTGTATACCACTCACCCGGTACCCACACAAGTGTATACCACTCACCCGGTACCATCACAAGTGTATACCACTCACCCGGTACCCTCACAAGTGTATACCACTCACCCGGTACCCACACAAGTGTATACCACTCACCCGGTACCATCACAAGTGTATACCACTCACCCGGTACCCTCACAAGTGTATACCACTCACCCGGTACCCTCACAAGTGTATACCACTCACCCGGTACCCTCACAAGTGTATACCACTCACCCCGTACCCTCACAAGTGAGAACCACCCGGGTTTGAGACACATGTGGGAATGGAGGAGCGAGTACCAGTTCGTCACTGTTCACTCACTTCCTCTACAGTGAATGAGGCTCCACTATTTACAACCTGATCTTGGTTGTAAAGCTCGGAGAGGAAGGTGTTCTGGGACAACAAGGAGGCTGAGGCTTCAGATGAGCTGTGGGACGGAGAGTTCTCCATGCCATAGCTCATCTTCAATATAATGACTCCAACGCTCCTCTAGTATCAGTAACGTTGTAAATAGTAAAGATGCCTCTTTTTAACCTTTGCTATTCTTAACTGCTTTCTTAAGCCTCCTAATACAGCTTGAAGTTGGAGCCCGTCCTCTCAAGTGTTCCTAGAGGGACTACACTGATGTACAAATTGTCCTAACCTAACCTAACCTATCCTAACCTAACGGTTTACCCACGGATAGAAAACGGGACATGACGGCAATTTTTCAAGCCCCTGTGATTTTAGTACCATCTTTTGAACTGAAGGGATTAACTAATTAACCTCCCCCTCGTTACCTACGTTTATCTCAGGAACTCTCCCCATTACTCTCTAAACTCAATTCCATCGTTACCTCAATCATACCATTTCTTGGATATCCTAAGATTATTATCATGTTCAATTCAAGTTCAAGTTTGTTTATTGAGACAATAAAATACATCTTAAAGGGGTAGAGTAACTTAGGCTATTTCTACCCCTCTGCTTCAAGTGCCTCAAGCGGCGCACAAACACAGTTAGTACAAAACCACAAATCACAATACAAGGATCACATTTAACGTTACACACAGAAATCACAATAGTGTGATGCATCAAATGAACAAATCCACAAGGGCCGTGACGAGGGTTCGAACCTACATTCGAGAGCATCCCAGACGCTGCCTTAATCGACTGAGCTACGACAGGGTAAAAGAATTGCAACCGGAAGGTCTATTCACCTCGTTTGTGTCTCGGAGAGATTGCAGGATCCGTGTGAGGTGAGTAGAATTCTCGGTTGCATTCTTTTACCATGTCCTGGCACAGTCGATTAAGGCGCGTATGGAATCCTCTCGGACGTAGGTTCGAACCCTCATCACGATCCTTGTGGATTTCTTCGTTTGATGCATCATGCTATTGTGATTTCTGTGTGTAAGGTGGGAGTAATGAACAATGTATGTTAAAGTATAATAGTTTAGCTCAAAACTATCAGACAGCTCAAGCACAGCGGACTGTGCGTGAGCTGTCCTTACAGCGTGCAGCATGGAAGAAATACTGACGCCAGTAGACGGCTGATTCTTTATTTTGTTTCGGAAGGCAAGTGCCGTGGCCCGTAGGACCATCCGTACAGCTAAACGTGAGAGTTGGAAATCTTATGTCTCCATCATTATGTCCAATGCTCCTCTACCGCAGATCTGCAACAAAATCCGCATCGCCGGTCCTTTACCACCGTGGTACTCTTGTGGCGGATCCAGCGACTGTCGCGACCGAACTAGGTTTCCACTTTTCGGCTGTTAGCACCAGTTCTCACCTCCCTTCTTTGTAAGCCCGTCCTTGATTCTCATCCCTTAGATTTCCGCACTCATCTCCGACTTCCCTATAATGATCTCTTCTCTCTCTCTCTGAACTTCAATCTGCTCTCGCCCTCTGCAATTCTACGGCAGCGGGATCAGATGACATTCATTATGTTATGCTTTGCCATCTCCCTCCATGCGCCTCTCAGTATTTACTGAATCTGTATAACCGTGTCTGGGAGTCGTCGTCAGTCCCCGAGGGTCGATGCGGTTGTACTCCATATTCGGAAACCAGGGTTTCTGGGGACATCCCCTAAGGACTTCCACCCTATTGCCCTCATGAGTTACGTTTGCAAACTCTTTGACCATATAGTCAATATCCATCTGATGTGGTTCTTAGAACACTATCCCCACCTCTCCCCTTCTCAATTTGGTTTTCGCAAGTGCCGCAGCACGACTGATGTCTTGGTGAACTTGGAGGTCAATATTCGTACTGCTTTTGCTGCGAAGACCTCCGTTGTTGCTGTCCTTTTTTACCTAGAAAAAGCATATGACACCACCTGGAGATACCATATTCTGTCCCAACTCTCGTTCTTTTGGCCTTCAAGGTAATTGAAGTAATCTCCCTCTCTTCCTCCAAAGCTTCATCTCTAGTCGTTCCTGTAGAGTGAGGCTTGGTATCACTCTCTCTGCCTCTTTTCGGAAATATGAAGGTGTACCCCAAGGTAGTGTTCTGAGCACTACTCTTTTACTGGATGCCCTCAATGGTCTTCTTTCCTCCCTTCCCTCTGGCCTCTTCTCAGCACTCTATGTTGATAATCTTACCCTTTGTTGTCGACAAGACTCTCCTTTCCTTCAACGACGACTTCAACTTGCGATTGATGCCGTCGTCTTGGGCCACCAATCATGGCTGTAAGTTCTCTACAACTAAGACTTGCGTCTTGGCTTTTACTTGGACGCAAGTAGTTCTTCCTCCCTCTTTGTCGCTTTATGGTCACCACTTGTGTACAAAGATTCCACTAAGCTTTTGGGGTTAATCTTTGACACTCGTTTGTCTTGATCGCCCAGTATCTCTTACCTCCGAGTTGAATACTCTAATAATATTAAGGCCCTTAATCTCCTTAAGGTTTTGTCCCATACTTCTTAGGGAGCTGATAGGTCAACGCTCATCTCTTTACATTCCTCTCTTGTTATGTCTAAACTCGATTATGGTTGCCCTGCTTACTCTTCTGCTTCTCCTACTCTTCGCCATCTTAATGTTCTACACCATACTGGGTTGCCCCTCAGCTCTGGTGTCTTTCGTTCGACTCCCGCCCTCAGCTTGTATGTTGAAACCGGCGTCCTGTCTCTCCAGGAACGCCATGATCGCTACTGTCTTCGCTACTTGGGTGAAGACACCCTCGCTCTCGCTTATGTCGTGCTCTGACTTTTGCTCCTCCTGTGGTCCCTGTTCTCCTTCACCACCTCCCTTTTTCTATATGGTTCACTCACCTACAGAATTCTCTTTCGGTTAGTGTTACCAATATTTTTCCTCCTGTTGTTTCATTCTTGCCCCCATGGAGGGTCCCTCTTCTTAAATTTTTTAAAACCCTCACCCAAGTGACCAAAGCTTTTACCCCTCCTATGTTTTTCTTTTTCTTTTCCCCTCCTACTCCTTTTCTTCCCACTCCTATTCCATTCCCGTCTTCACCGATATGTCTACGACTGCTGACGGTGTGGGCTACTCTGTTGTTTTTCCTGACCACACCTATATGTGTCGCCTTCCTCTGGAGACTAGCATCTTCACAACAGAACTTTATGCTATTTTCTATGCTCTTCGTCTACTGCTTTCTTGCTGTCAATCCTCCTTTGTTATTATAGTTGACTCTCGCAGTGCCCTCATGGCTTTGGAGTCCTTTAATCCAATTCATCCGGTGGTAGTCGAAATTCAGCATTGACTGTTTCTTATCTCCAGTAGATTTAAGACAGTGGAGTTTTGCTGGGTTCCCAGCCATATTGGTATGTCCCTAAATGAACGTGCTGACACTGCCGCTTAGGAAGCTATCCGCACTTGTCCCGTCTCTCGTAAAGGTATTCCTTATTCTGACTTTTACCCAGTTATTCATTCCTCCAACCTTGCCCGTTGGCAGGGCTGTTGGTCTTCTCTTCCCGGTAACAAACTGCGTGTTCTTAAGAGTTGTGTGTCCCCCCCCCCTGGCCTTACTCCTTCCATCATAACCGGCGGTGGGAAACAGCTCTGGCAAGGTTGCGTATTGGCTATTCACACTTAACTCATGAGCACTTAATGGAGCACTGCCCTGCTCCTTAATTGTCCAAACTGCATTGTCCCTCTTACAGTCGTGCATATCCTTGTTGAATGTCCTGACTTTCAGGACGAGCGTGTGTCTTGCTTCCCGACCGTCCCCCGCGGTCACGTGTCCCTCCATAGAATACTTGGTGACTCGGATACTTTTTTATATTGTTTGCCTTATGCGTTTCTGTTCTCATATTGGCATCCTTAGTGAAATCTAGCGCCCTCTGATTATTCCGCACATTTGATGGTGCTACATAGCCTTCCCGGCTTGGTGCCTTCTTTTGATAATCATTTACTTACTTCAACACTCCTACCTGAGGTGTGCCGAGTTCTAAAGATCTTACACCTGACATACACTTGTATGTCAGGTGTAATACCACACATGTCAGGTGTTATAACACACCTGAGCCTTTCTTTCGTGAAGATAATCCCTTATCCAGCGTAATAATCTCCCTTTAACACCAAGACCAGCTAGTTCATATAAGATAACGTCTTTGTTAGCCTTATCAAAGGCTCCTTGTAAATCAGTAAAAATGCTATAGTAATCATTTTCGTTAGCTAGACATTTAATAATACAGTCAGAGGTACTTTTGCCTCTGAGGAACCCGAACAAATTACTTGACAGCTGATCACCTATTAAATATAAAAGTCTATTTAAAATTATCCTCGCCATCATTTTACAAAAACACGAGGTTAAGGACAGGTCTGTACTCTCCATTGGCTTTAGGGATAGGGATGATCATAGCTTGTTTACATGTACTGGGAATAATGCCCTCTTTATAACTAATATTAAGGAGGTCTAACAGTAGACTTTTCTTCATATGTTGTTGTTGATGTTGTTGTTTTAGATTCAGCTACTCGGAACAAAAAGTCCCAAGTAGCACGGGCTATGGTGAGCCCGTAAGTGGAGGGTCTTTGGAGCCATTATCTGTATCAGTGGCTGATACTAGAGATCTGGGGATAGATGGATTTCATGGTGGATTTCAGGCCTGGAGGGCTGGTTGTATCGGTTATGGAGCTGGTGGGGTTAGTGTAGACCTCCAGGTCTTCCGTTTTTTCTTTGCCTGAGACTTTGGTTGAGCCGAGCTGTCGTTGGAGTTTGGTGAGGTGGCCTCCGTGAGGAGGTCTTGTGCCGAGTAGGTGTGGTATTGTGGTGCGGCGGTGGAGCTGCTACGAAGATTTCCTCGTCTGAGCAGTCCGTAACATTCTTATTTAGTGTTTTCGTCTTTCGTCTCACAGCCTGAGGTAAGCTCAGGTGTCGTGGATTGGTGGTAGAAGTTATTTCAGGAGCATTAGTGGTGCTGTTAGTATTTGCAGACCGACTGCTAGCACAGCTGCTGAGCTGGTGATGGTAGGAGTGTTGAGAGCTGGAGAGGGAAATACCTCTGTTGGTGCCGCCAGGGTCATGGGTGGTTCTGGAGTCTGTGTTAAAATCGACCTCGTGGTCGTCCTGGTGTAGCCTCCGGAGTGGTAGTGGAGGCAGTGAGACTTGCGCCAGGGGTTATGATGGGGTCCAGGCCATTGGCCAGGAATAATACGTTCGTTCACTGACAGAACAGTGGTTGTCTGGTCCGGCAAACCTCTCCACTAGTCTAATAAGACCAGGGGATAATGCCTGCACGTGATGCAGGGGGCTGTGAAGGAGCCTGTGGTCCTCATTGTGAAGGTTGGGTCGCCTGGTGGGAGGAATCACTATTTGGTAAGACTGGAAAGTCTTCTGGTCGGTTGGTGGGAGCTGAGGTGGTGAGTTGAGTTGAATCCAACATATGTGGTTAAATATTGATGTATTTTAGCTCCCACTTTTTTTAGTTTTTCTAACATAAGAGGTTTCAGACGTCTACATTCAAACTTAGTTTTGTCGTCATTATTCACTAGTCCCATATAGTGACACAGGTGTGTGTGTGTAAAACTAAAGTCTTTGAAAATGTAACAAGTTATTACGAAACGTGTTCAAGCGTCGCGTCAGACTAGAAATAAAAAGGAATTTTGGAGAATTGGTTTTCAGTTACCATCGACAGTGAAAACAAACATAAGGATTATTGAGAAAATTCGTGTTAGAATTATTATCTTACTTTTTCGGTCATATTTAACAACATATGTTTACAAGAAAGACTGCTACCAATATATATATATATATATATATATATATATATATATATATATATATATATATATATATATATATATATATATATATATATATATATAATATATGTGTGTGTGTGTGTGTGTGTGTGTGTGTGTGTGTGTGTGTGTGTGTGGTTGTGTGTGTGTGTGTGTGTGTGTGTGTGTGGTGTGTGTGTGTGTGTGTGTGTGTATATATCACGAAAATAAACACTTGATTCATGTTAAAATGTTAATATATATATATATATATATATAATATATATATATATCTATATATATCTATATATTCTATATATAATATATATATATATGTATATATATATATATTATATATATCTATATATATATATATATATATATAATATAATATTCACTCTCGCTGGAACCCCGGAAACCATTTGGAGGATATAGGAAAACGTGAACAGGAACATCCAGGAGCGGGAGCAGCCTAGGCCTCATTCTCAATGCATCCAAGTGTGAAATAATTCCCGCAACCCAGACATCACTGGGCAAATACAAAATGTTCTTCCAGACATTCTCATTGTCGAGCCACCGGACTGCACTCTCCTGGGTGCCCCCATTGGCCCACGAGCAATCGAGGAGGTCCTGGCTGCAAAAATCACTGATCAAAAGAGAATGCTGGACAGGATTGACAAGATTGATGCCCATGATGCTCTCTTTCTCCTCACAAGATGCCTGTCTCTCCCTAAGTTGACCTACTTCTGAGATGTTCTCCATCCTACAGCAGCCCTAAGTTAAATGTGTATGACACCTTCTGAGGTCCATGCTGGTGAAAGTCCTGAACCTGCCATTGGACGACTCTCAGTGGGAGCAAGCAACCCTTCCTGTAAGACTTGGCGGCCTTGGTGTCCGCACAGCCTCCCAAATTGCTCTACCAGCCTTCCTTTCCTCCTCCCATGCATCGCACGACCTCGTCAGAGATATCTTACCTGCAACCCTGAGAGATTCAGCAGGAATACACGATCCTGCTTTCACTGAATGTTCAAATCAGTGGATGTTCTGGCAGCCCCAGCAACCATTATAGAGCCCAAAACAACACAAACAGTCCGGCTGGGACCACCCTCTAGTGGAAAAAGTAGCTGATGCCATGCTCAGCGCCGCAACATCAGACAAGGAGAAAGCCCGCCTCAGAGCAGTGCGTGCCCCCCATGCAGGAGACTTCCTCCTGGCAGTACCCATGTCAGCAATGGGCACGCGCCTAGATCCAGAATCCCTTCGTGTAGCAGTGGCCCTCCGCCTTGGTGCCCCAATTCACATGAATACAAGTGTATTTGCAACAGGGTGGAAGCAGACCAATACGGACTGCATGGGTTGCATTGCAGAAGCACAAAGGGCTGGCATGCAAGACACAATGAGGTCAATGACATCATCAAGAGAAGCCTCGTCTCAGCTAAGTGCCCAGCGGAGAGAGAACCTCGCATCCTAGGGGTCCAAACCCGGATTTCCCCGCACTTCGCCCTGATGGCATCACCATATACTCATGGAAGGAGGTAGACATTTGTGGGACTACACATGTGTATCCACCCTGGCTGACACCTATGTACACTTCGGAGCTGATCAAGCAGGTGGGCGCCAACCACAGGGAAACAGCAAAATCTCTCAAATACAGGCGACTGGCAGGTCAATACCTCTTTGTTCCCATAGCGTCTGAGACGCATGGCCCCTGGGGCAAGAGTGCCTTGGGATTTCTCAAGGATTGGGTTCCAAGCTCATCGACGTCACCAGAGACCCAAGGGCTTGCAGTTTTTTATTTCAGCGCCTCAGTGTGGCGATCCAGAGGGGAAATGCTTGCTGCGTCCTCGGTTCCTGTCCGGAAGCGGAGGAGCTTCAAGAGATCCATAACCTTTAGGCATTTGTCTTGTATGTTTTGTACCTTTAAATACACAATAAAGCATAAAAAAAGGAAGGGTGGTAGGAGAAAAGCACACAGAAACTGTATTGGAGGGGACCTACATTCCCTCCAATGCGTTATGTGTGATTTCCTCCGAGGCTATGGTCCCCCTTCTTCCAGCCAGAGGTGGTACTCCCTTCCATATATTAATTAAAAAAATATATATATATATATATATATATATATATATATATATATATATATATATATATATATATATTATATATATATACATTTATTTATTTATTTATTTATAATACGAAGGTACATTGGTTAGAGAGAATACATAGCATAGTATTTACAATCTGTAAAGCCACTAGTACGCGCAGCGTTTCGGGCAGGTCCTTATCTAACAGATAATTCTAAGTAGGTAATTTTAGCAGAATTAATAAAATCTAACAGATACTTTGCAAGAAAAAATGAGATGAGAGAGATTAGTAAGTATATTAAAGCACATTGGTATATTAAAGCTCTGGTTGATTACATTGACAGCTTGATTGGTAATTTAAACAAGATTAATAGACACCATACAGCAGATTAGCAGCACATATAAGAAGACAGCAATGATCACAATGGTAAAGATGTTCGGATTGGGCACATAAAGGTTGGGAGATTGGGTAGCAATAGATACAGTGCAATTTTAAAGCAAAAGGTTAAAAACCATGAAGATGAAATTAGGTACTTTTTAATTTTGTTTTGAATTACGCAAAAGTAGGACAGCTTTTCAATTCAATAGGGAGTGAGTTTCATAGACTGGGTCCCTTTATTTGCATAAAGTGTTTACACAGATTAAGTTTGACTCTGTGGATATCAAAGAGATATTTATTTCTGGTGTGGTGATAATGGGTCCTATTACATCTGTCCAGGGAGAGTTTCAGAGCAGAACTTGCATTTAAGAACAGGGTTTTGTAAATGTAGTTGACACAAGAGAATTTGTGGAGTGAGATTATGTTTAGCATGTTTAGGGAGTTAAACAAGGGGCTGAGTGTTGTCTGAAAGCAGAATTTGTTATTATTCTGATAGCAGATTTTTGCTGGGTGATGATGGACTTGAGGTGGTTTGCAGTGGTAGAACCCCATGCATAGATACCATAGTTAAGATAGGGATAGATTAGTGCATAATATAGAGCAGGGGTCTCCAAACTTTTCAATGTAAGGGCCACATTATATATTTCCCATATTTATGCGGGCCGAAGGAATAAAAAATGAAAAAAAAAAAAAAAAATCAGTGCCAGTAATTTAATTTCCTCAAATATTAAAGTATAAACATGGAAAAATTAAAACATATCTTTTTGGAAAAAATTAGGGTAAACTAAATAGATTCCTGCCTTTAGTTTTATGCAACCAAATTAGTGTGACGAATGATACTGTCGTTTTTGACTTCAAAATTTCATTAAAATCAGGTTCCAGATTAGATGAGCCAATTGTAAGAATTGATTTCAAGTGATCATCAGACAAATTTGCTCGATAGTTAGATTTCACATACTTCATTTTGGAAAATGTTTGTTCACACAAGTCACAAACATGCAATATTTTTGGCTACAATAGTATTATTGCTATTTTGTATAACTAAGATAAAGGTATTGTCAAAGTACAGAGAAAAGAATATTGTACAGTGTTTGTGCTCCCTGAAACAGAAGCAGCGAAGCCCCACTCGCCCTCCATCCCCACAATATACAGTTATACACAAATGATTGGTTGTAATGCACAACACATACCTACCAGTACTAGTATCTGTGCGTCACACTATCGAGAGAGAGGAAAACTGACTCGGGCTGAGCGCCACCAGTCAGCAGTCCCAGCTTTGAATAATTCTGCGATGCCATTCGTACGATAATTATTTTTCAAGGCCACCACACAGGGATTTGTTTGGCGAAATTATATGAATGAATTCATATATATATATATATATATATATATATAGATATATATATATATATATATATATATATATATATATATATATATATATATATATATATATATTATATAATATATATATATATATATATAATATATATATATATATGAATTATATATATATATACCTATATATATATATATATATATATATATATATATAAATATATATATATATATATATATATATATATATATATATATATATATATATATATACGTCTCATTGAATATGACCGCATATTCTGTATTTATTATCTTCTGATTTAGGGCTTCTATCCCTCTAACTATTTTCTAAGCATCAGGGCTTAGCTGAAAGAGGAGTTCTCCAAAACTCATTTTCGTAATTTCAAGGTGAAGAAAAAAGTGAATTACTATAGAATGTATTACACTTATTTATTCTAAAGTCTTTGAACGAAACGAAACTACGAAACGCGTTCAAGTGTCGCGTCAGACTAGAAATAAAAATGAATTTTAGAGAATTGATTTTTCAATTACCATCGACAGTGAAAAAAACATAAGAAATATTGACAAAATTCATGTTAGAATTATTAATCTTACTTTTTCGGTCATATTTAATAATATATATATATATATATATATTATATATAAAGATATATATATATTATATATAATATATATATATATATATGTCGTACCTAGTAGCCAGAACGCACTTCTCAGCCTACTATGCAAGGCCCGATTTGCCTAATAAGCAAGTTTTCATGAATTAATTATTTTTCAACAACCTAACCTACCAAACCTAACCTAACCTAACTTTTTCGGTTACCTAACCTAACCTAACCTATAAAGATAGGTAGGTTAGGGTTAGGTACGGTTGGTTAGGTTCGGTCATATATCTACGTTAATTTTAACTCCACTAAAAAAATTGACCTCATACATAATGAAATGGGTAGCTTATTATTTCATAAGAAAAAAATTTGTGAAAATATATTAATTCATGAAAAACTTGGCTTATTAGCAAATCGGGCCTTGCATAGTAGCTGAGAAGTGAGTGAGTTCTGGCTACTAGGTACGACATATATATATATATATATATATATATATATATATATATATATATATATATATGTATATGTATATATATATATGTCGTACCTAGCAGCCAGAACGCACTTCTCAGCCTACTATACAAGGCCCGATTTGCCTAATAAGCCAAGTTTTCCTGAATTAATATATTTTCTCAATTTTTTTTATTATGAAATGATAAAGCTACCCATTTCATAATGTATGACGTCAATTTTTTTATTGGAGTTAAAATTAACGTAGATATATGACCGAACTTAACCAACCCGGCTGATACCTGATCAACCAGGCTGTGACTCATACGTCAGGCTGAGCAGCCGCGTCCAACAGCCTGGTTGATCAGTCCAGCAACCAGGAGGCCTGGTCGATGACCGGGCCGCGGGGACGATAAGCCCCGGAAGCACCTCAAGGTACCCTAACCAAGGGAGCCGGCCGGCCGAGCGGACAGCACGCTGGACTTGTGATCCTGTGGCCTGGGTTCGATCCCAGGCGCCGGAGAGAAACAATGGGCAGAGTTTCTTTCACCCTATGCCCCTGTTACCTAGAAGTAAAATAGGTACCTGGGTGTTAGTCAGCTGTCACGGGGTGCTTCCTGGGGGTGGAGGCCTGGTCGAGGACCGGGCCGCGGGGACACTAAAAGCCCCGAAATCATCTCAAGATAACCCTACCTAACCTAACCTTAACCTATCTTTATAGGTTAGGTAGCCGAAAAAGTTAGGTTAGGTTAGGTTAGGTAGTCGAAAAAACATTAATTCATGAAAACTTGGCTTATTAGGCAAATCGGGCCTTGCATAGTAGGCTGAGAAGTGTGGTCTGGCTATTAGGTACGACATATATATATATATATATATATATATATATATATATATATATATATATATATATATATATATATATATATAACAATTCCAGCATTTTATTTAATTGAGAAATTGCTTTCCTCTTTATAATTTATCAAAGCAAGCAAAATTGCCTCCATCAGCAAATAATTCAAGTTCAAGACGCCGAGACAATATACACCCCAGAAGGATAGAGAACGTTGACTATTTCTGCAAAAATCGAAATAAAGCGCACGAAGATCTGTGTTTTCAGATATCCGTCGTATGTGGACCCGAACGTTCGTCACCTCAACGACTGGTCTTTCGGAAGCAGTACGGGTCACTACTAATCCCAAATGGGTCACTGGTAATGGTCAGCTGCCTCGAAAGTAGCCTAGTGAGGTATCTGAGGTCCCACGTGACAATTATAACCATTGGACCATCCCTCAAGGGACTTGTAATGGAGTATGGTAGAGATAGCCTAACCTGTCCTTTTAGAACGCATTTTGTTGCCTCAATTAGGAAGGGAAGAATGCTTTACTGGCAGTTGCTAGGCTGTGTTGGGAAAAGAGAAAGGAAGTAAGGAGCAAGTATTGGCAGGAC
>WNGS01001196.1:61580-73073 GCA_020271785.1 Procambarus virginalis | reverse complement strand
TCCACATACACTAGCACTGCCCGGCCTCGCCTCCATATACACTAGCACTGCCCAGCCTCGCCTCCACATACACTAGCACTGCCCGGCCTCGCCTCCATATACACTAGCACTGCCCGGCCTCGCCTCCATATACACTAGCACTGCCCGGCCTCGCCTCCACATACACTAGCACTGCCTGGCCTCGCCTCCACATACACTAGCACTGCCCGGCCTCGCCTCCACATACACTAGCACTGCCTGGCCTCGCCTCCACATACACTAGCACTGCCTGGCCTCGCCTCCACATACACTAGCACTGCCCGGCCTCGCCTCCACATACACTAGCACTGCCCAGCCTCGCCTCCACATACACTAGCACTGCCCGGCCTCGCCTCCACATACACTAGCACTGCCCAGCCTCGCCTCCACATACACTAGCACTGCCCAGCCTCGCCCCCACATACACTAGCACTGCCCAGCCTCGCCTCCACATACACTAGCACTGCCCAGCCTCGCCTCCACATACACTAGCACTGCCCAGCCTCGCCTCCACATACACTAGCACTGCCCAGCCTCGCCTCCACATACACTAGCACTGCCCAGCCTCGCCTCCACATACACTAGCACTGCCCGGCCTCGCCTCCACATACACTAGCACTGCCCGCCTCGCCTCCACATACACTAGCACTGCCCGGCCTCGCCTCCACATACACTAGCACTACCCAGCCTCGCCTCCACATACACTAGCACTGCCTGGCCTCGCCTCCACATACACTAGCACTGCCCGGCCTCGCCTCCACATACACTAGCACTGCCTGGCCTCGCCTCCACATACACTAGCACTGCCCGGCCTCGCCTCCACATACACTAGCACTGCCCGGCCTCGCCTCCACATACACTAGCACTGCCCGGCCTCGCCTCCACATACACTAGCACTGCCCGGCCTCGCCTCCACATACACTAGCACTGCCTGGCCTCGCCTCCACATACACTAGCACTGCCCGGCCTCGCCTCCACATACACTAGCACTGCCCAGCCTCGCCTCCACATACACTAGCACTGCCCGGCCTCGCCTCCACATACACTAGCACTGCCCGGCCTCGCCTCCACATACACTAGCACTGCCCAGCCTCGCCTCCACATACACTAGCACTGCCCAGCCTCGCCTCCACATACACTAGCACTGCCCGGCCTCGCCTCCACATACACTAGCACTGCCCAGCCTCGCCTCCACATACACTAGCACTGCCCGGCCTCGCCTCCACATACACTAGCACTGCCCGGCCTCGCCTCCACATACACTAGCACTGCCCAGCCTCGCCTCCACATACACTAGCACTGCCCGGCCTCGCCTCCACATACACTAGCACTGCCCGGCCTCGCCTCCACATACACTAGCACTGCCCGCCTCGCCTCCACATACACTAGCACTGCCCAGCCTCGCCTCCACATACACTAGCACTGCCCGGCCTCGCCTCCACATACACTAGCACTACCCAGCCTCGCCTCCACATACACTAGCACTGCCCGCCTCGCCTCCACATACACTAGCACTGCCCGGCCTCGCCTCCACATACACTAGCACTGCCCGCCTCGCCTCCACATACACTAGCACTGCCGGCCTCGCCTCCACATACACTAGCACTGCCCGGCCTCGCCTCCACATACACTAGCACTACCCAGCCTCGCCTCCACATACACTAGCACTGCCCGGCCTCGCCTCCACATACACTAGCACTATAGCCAGCACTAGAATCTAATAATATAATAAAATATAAGTGTTTACTTACGATAATATTTGCATGAAGCGTTTGTCCTCTGTCCGCTGACTGCACTGACGACAAAATGGCCGCTCTGTTGATCTGGCGGCGATGACGCTGTGACGTCACAGGTGAGGGCAGCAATGCGCATTTCGTCCCGCGACCCTTAATCATTCCCTCGTATATATAATTGGCGAGACAATTTACTTATCATTTACTTATCTTAGTTAGCAAATAGGGGATATTTGGCTAAGATTTCTGGTAGCAGATCATTTTGAATGAAATATTTAAACATCTTGGCAGAACAGGGCAGCATCTTGGGACAGGGCAAGCATCTTGGGACCTCTTCTATTTCTTATGATCAATGATCAATCAATGATCAATGATATGATCAATGATCTGCCTAATGTCTCTAACATTCTGAAACCTATTTTGTTTGCTGATGATACTACCCTCATCTACTCCAACCCCAACCCACATACACTAATAACGTTGTTAATAATGAACTAAAATAGGACCCATTATCACCACACCAGAAATAAATATCTCTTTGATATCCCCAGAGTTAAACTTAATCTGTGTAAACACTCTATGCAAATAAAGGGACCCAGTTTATGGAACTCACTCCCTATTGAATTGAAAAGCTGTCCAACTTTTACATCATTCAAAAACAATACTAAAAAGTACCTAATTTCATCTTCATAGTTTTTCACCTTTTGCCTTAAAATTGCACTGTATCTATTGCTACCCAATCTCCCAACCTTTATGTACCCAATTCGAACATCTTTACCATTGTGATCATTGCTGTCTTCTTATATGTGCTGCCAATCTGCTGTATGGTGTTTATTAATCTTGTTTATCTGTATCTATTGCTACCCAGTCTCCCAATCTTTATGTACCCAATCTGAACATCTTTACCATTGTGATCATTGCTGTCTTATATGTGCTGTCAATCTGCTGTATGGTGTCTATTAATCTTGTTTAAATTACCAATCAAGCTGTCAATGTAATCAATCAGAGCTTTAATATACCAATGTGCTTTAATATACTTACTAAGCTCTCTCATCTCATTTTTCTCTTGCAATGTATTTGTCATCATTTATCAATTCTGATAGATATTACCTACTTAAAATTATCTGTTAGATTAAGGACCTGCCCGAAACGCTGTGCGTACTAGTGGCTTTACAAGATTGTAAATACTGTACTATTCAATGTATTCTCACAAACCCAATGTACCTTCTTGTATATAAATAAATAAATAAATAAATAAATAAATAAATAAATAAAAAATCTCTGGAACATTTATTATAAAATTGTCTCTGAATTCAATTCAATTCAATTCAAGTCTTTTCGCACTCCATCACATAGTGACAGAGGGTGTGCTTGTTGACCCAGTTTACATTTGGTCAGGTCTACATCAGCAGATAATTAGAAATCCCCGAGAGAGTTGTAACACAGTTTAAGCCGAGCAGTAGTAACATCTAGAAGTCTGCTGATTTTATTGGATGTTCCATAGATGTGTGGCTCCTCTTGCATGATAGTATGATGATAGATGGAATTACTGGTGTCAATTTCAATTTGCCTCAGATCTACAAGATCTTGTTGAAGTTCTCGGTATACTGCTGCTCTCAGATTGCTCATTGACAATCCAAGGTTACACTCATACGTCTCCTTTAAAGGCAGATTCTTTAGCTAACTTATCAGCTCTATCATGCATTCGGAGGCCAACATGAGATCCAGACCACATGAAATGGACTCTGTTACCATCCTTAATAATTTTGTTGTATTTGTGTCTAGCCTGGGACACGAGCATGTTACAGTTATGTCTTAAAGAGTTGAGAACATTTAAGGATGATAAGGAGTCACTTACAATTAATGTATCAAGTTTGGAGACTTGTACACATTTCAGTGCAAGGAGCAAGGCAAATAGTTCGGTCTGAAGAGTAGAGGCTGTCATGTTCACAGAAAATGGTACCATCCGTTTTCTATGTGCGGCGGCTGGACGCCACTGGAGAAGGAAAACAATGCACAGGACGCCTGCCAAGCTTGGGAGCTCTAGTCATGTAATCGTTTATAAGTATTAAAGTCAGTAACCAGGAATGACTTTACATCAACCTTACTACCAAGACTATCTCAGCTATATACAGATACCACATTGGCGACGAGGATGAACTGGGAACGCAGGTATTTTGTTCAACAAAACACAAGGAAGAAGCATGCTGGCTCACGCCCGGAGGAGGAGAGAAATCTGCTGTCTGTGAGCACCATACCCCATGCTTTGTGCTGACCGTTGCTGTGTGCTGGCCGTTGCTGTGTGCTGGCCAATGCTGTGTGCATCCCAAGCTATGTGCTGACAAGCTGTTTACTGAGGAATCTGCGATACATGTGTGCCGACGCTGTGTACGAAACGACGCTTTGATGCAGTGTACAAAACCTGATGTTTTGGTTACGAAACGACGCTCCGTGCTACAAAGTTCTTCACGCTGTGAACCAACTGCTGTGCCTACTGCTGCCAACTGCTGTGCCAACTGCTGCCTACTGCTGTGCCAACTGCTATACCAACTGCTGACAACTGCTGTACCAACTGCTAACAACTGCTGTGCTGCTGTGAGTTGGAGTAACAACACATGTACACAAGGGCTAGGTAAGAAATCAGTTGCTGCTGTGTTGTGCACTGTTGTGAACTTTTGCATTAAAATGCTTGTGTGCTTTGCAAAATTAAAGTAATTACAGTGAATTCTTAAATAACATATACAGTGCAGTAAGTGTTATATATTCTGAGGAACATTTTAAGTGATAAGTTTACATTTATTCAGTAAAAATGGCAAATATACCTCAGTTTCCTGCATTTGATCCTGACTGTGACCAGACAAGCCTGTCACAGAGGTGGACCAAATGGCTTAAAAGGTTTGAAAATTTGTTGATAGTTTCTGATATCAAAAGTGCTGAAAGAAAGCGTGCCTTTCTACTTCATTATGCAGGTGATAGAGTTTGTGACATCTTTGATACACTGAAAGACACTG
Source organism: Procambarus virginalis (assembly GCA_020271785.1). Lineage (NCBI taxonomy): Eukaryota > Metazoa > Arthropoda > Malacostraca > Decapoda > Cambaridae > Procambarus > Procambarus virginalis. The sequence goes on along the minus strand of WNGS01001196.1, from coordinate 68,311 downwards.
GTGGTGCCAAAGATTATGACACTGCCAAGGCCAAATTAACTGAGCATTTCAAACCAAGGCAAAATACTGCTATGGAAATTATGCATTTCAGGAGAGCGAAACAACTCTCTAATGAAACTGTTGATCAATACCATACACGTCTGCAGGGTTTAGCAACCCATTGTGAGTTTGCTGATGTTGACAAAGAAATCAAACAGCAAATAATTGAAACATGCACATCTACACGTCTCCGTCGAAGAGCTCTAGAACTTGTTGATGATGAAAGTTCTCTTACCAAGATACTGGATATGGCTCGTCGAATGGAAGATGCTGCACGTGATGCTCGTGTCATGGAGTGCAGTGCCAACAACGGTTCTGCCACTGTTACTAACAGTCATGAAGTATGTAAGGTTCAGGGAGGACACCATGATCATAGAAGATATCATGCCAAACCTAACATTAAATTGAGCCGAGAACCACATCACAACTGGAGTCATGGAACAAGACTCAAGCAGTCACAACGACTCACATCAGAGGTTGTCAACAATAAATGTTACAATTGTGGAGGAGACTACCCACACCAAGATAATGTTTGTCCTGCACAAGGTAAGAAGTGCTATGAGTGTAGAAAACTAGGTCATTTTGGTGCTATGTGTCGTTCCGCACTAAAGAAACCACAATCAATAAATAAAAGCAATGTACGAGGATCAAGTCATAGGAGTCGAGGTGGCAAACACAATATTGCACCTCAAATCAAGAATGTTAATAATAACAAGACAACATTTCATTACAACCAGTCTCAGATGACAGTGAATGTGATTACATTTGTGGAGTACAAGCAATCACAGAATGGAATGATCTTCCAAACAACCCAGAGACTATAGTATACATTGCTGGCATTTGTCTCAAAGTCTCATTGACACTGGATCAAACATTGACACCATTGCTGAGTGCCACTATGAAAAATGTTAAAAAACAGTTCCCAAAGCTTGAAAACTACAATGGTAAAGCCACTGCCTATGCTTCAAAGGTAGCCTTACCAGTGATTGGAACTTTCAATGCAGAGATTAAGTCAAAGAATGCAATGCTCATTACTACATTCCATGTTGTTAGGAATGCAAAGGAGTCTTTACTCAGTTACAAGACTTCAACCAAATTGGGGCTACTTCAGCTTTCTAATGCTGTAGCAGTGGAATCTGCAAACAATGTTGATGCTATTGTTGCTGAATTTTCTGATCGATTTAAATCCATAGGTTGTTATACTGATAGCAAAGTACATCTGCATATCAACCCAGATGTAATTCCAGTAATTCCGCCAACCTACACCCACTGTAGATGATATGATCTACCGCTTGAATGGTGCAACTGTATTTAGCAAGTTAGATTTAAACAAGGGCTATCATCAGCTTGAACTTGATGATGAGAGTCGATTCATCACAACGTTTACGACACATCGAGGTCTGTATAGGTACAAGCGCCTGAGTTTTGGTATTAACAGTGCTGCTGAAGTATTCCAGCATATCATCAGCCAGGTATTACAAGATATACCTAATGCTGACAACATGTCTGATGACATCATTGTTTATGGCCGTACCCAAGCTGAACACGACAAAGCTCTTCGTGCAACATTGCAACGCTTACGAGAAAAGAATTTGACGCTAAGCCGAGCAAAGTGTGAGTTCAATAAACATAAAATTGAATTCTTTGGACATGTACTTAGTGACAAAGGTCTATCTCCAGATCCTAAGAAAGTTGCAGATATCAAGAATGCTGCACCTCCTTCAACATCCACTGAAGTACATAGTTTTCTGGGAATGGCAAACTACTGTTCTCGCTTCATTCCAGATTTTGCTACCATTACGAAGCCTCTACGTGAGCTCCTGAAGAAAAATGCATCATGGTACTGGAGCGATGTCGAGCAAAATGCATTTGATGCTGTGAAAGATGCACTAGTAGAAAATGCGACTGCTGCATACTTTGATCCATCAATGGACACTGAGTTAACGGTGGATGCTAGTCCTGTTGGTTTAGGTGCTGTGTTAGCCCAACACAAACCTGGTCAACCAGATTCCAGAGTAGTAATTGCCTATGCCAGCCGTTCTCTCACAGATGTTGAGCAACGATACAGTCAGACAGAGAAGGAAGCTCTTGCTCTTGTATGGGGCTGTGAACACTTCAATGTGTATCTGCTTGGTGCACCCTTTACCACGATAGTCACTGACCACAAACCGTTGGAGACCATCTTCAATAATCCAAAGTCCAAACCACCAGCTCGCATTGAGAGATGGGCTCTTCGTCTGCAACCATACAACTTTACGGTGAAATACAAGCCAGGTGCAGGCAATCCCGCTGATTACATCAGTCGACATCCTGCCAACAGTTTCACCATCACCAAGCATCAGCAAGTTGCCGAGGAATATGTACACTCTGTAACCTGTGATGCAGTCCCTAAGGCTCTCACTCTTGATGAAATACGTACTGCAACCCTAGAGGACCCAACTCTGCAAGCAACAGTGGATGCATTGACTAAGAAAAAGTTTCCACGCATCCCACCCTCAGGAGTTGACCAAGATGCATTCAAAGCACTTGAACGCATCCAGACAGAATTAAGTGTTACGCAACAACGCGACACCGTGCTGCGAGGTACTCGTATCGTTATTCCAGCTGTTCTCCAGCAACGTGCTCTGAAGCTTGCACATCAAGGACACCAAGGTCTTGTAAGGACCAAACAGCTGCTACGAGAAAAGGTGTGGTTTCCTGGCATTGATCGTCAAGCTAAGGACATGCATGATGCCTGTGTCCCTTGCCAAGCTGCAGTGGATACTTCAAGACCAACACCTCTACAACCTTCACCACTACCTGCTGCACCATGGATGGAAGTATCGATGGATTTCTGTGGACCGCTACCAACTGGAGAGTACTTGATGGTAGTCATTGATGATCACTCACGTTATCCAGAAGTAGAAATCATCACTTCCACATCTGCAAAGGCTGTCATCCCGAAACTCGACAAGATCTTTTCAAACTTTGGCATTCCTGAAGTTGTCAAGACGGACAATGGACCGCCATTTAATGGACAAGACTTTGTCAACTTTGCTGAGCATATTGGATTCAAACACCGCCGTGTGATGCCACTACATCCACAAGCAAATGGAGAAGTCGAGAGATTCATGCAACCTCTCATGAAAGCTGTACGCTGTGCTCATGCCGAAGGACGATCCTGGAAACAAGCTATGTATGCTTTTCTCAGGAACTACCGTGCAACACCGCATGGAACACTGGGCAAGTCGCCTGGCGAACTTTTATTTGGACGTCCTATGAGAATCGCACTACCTGTCATGCCAGCCAAGGTAACGGATAAACGTCTCGCTCAGAAGGATGCACTAGCCAAGGGCAAAATGAAAATTGCTCATGATCAACGTGCAAAGGAACAATTCATAAAGGTTGGAGATACTGTTCTCGTTAAAAAGAAAAAAGAGGGAAAGCTAGATATGCCGTATGATACAAAACCATATAAAGTGATTAGTGTAAAAGGAACTATGGTAACAGCGAGTAATAGAGATCATAGTATAACACGTAATATGGCTTATTTCAAAGTGATTCCAACTAGTGTAGAAAATGATGAAGTGCAAAGTCGTGCAAAAGAAAAAGAAAAAATGACTAATAACTCGATAAACAGTTCGAGGGATATTTTTGTATTTAAGGACTCTCGTCCAAAACGTCATGTTAAACGCCCTACACGATATGATGATTAATTGTGTTCCTATGTAATGCAAAGTATTTACTTGTTATGCTGAACTAAATTTAATATTGTTTGAATAATGCAGATCTCTCATTCAATATTTTGTAACTTTGTATTACAGTTTCTTTCATGTTTGTTTAACATTGCATATATATTTTTAACATTGAAATCCTTTGTGGTAAAGTTGTTTAAATTCTTTGTGTGTTTAATTAAAGTTAAATGTTTGCAATATCTCTTGATATGTTAATAACTTACTTTGTGTCAATAACTTTGCTTTGTGCTATAAGCATGGTAGACATCCTGTATTCATTCTTTTTAAAGAAAAGGAGGGATGTCATGTTCACAGAAAATGGTACCATCCGTTTTCTATGTGCGGCGGCTGGACGCCACTGGAGAAGGAAAACAAAGCACAGGACGCCTGCCAAGCTTGGGAGCTCTAGTCATGTAATCGTTTATAAGTATTAAAGTCAGTAACCAGGAATGACTTTACATCAACCTTACTACCAAACCTATCTCAGCTATATACAGATACCACAGAGGCTCAGTTGTTTATATGGACTCCCCACTCAAAGTACAAGCCATCGCCCATTGTCAGAACAACTGCACTAACAGCTGCACCCGTGGTGCGGTGTAGGGAACCATCAGTGTATATGATTTGAGAGAGAGAATGCTCTGTGGACAGAGCATCAATATGGCTTAAGGCGTTGAGCTTTGCCTCAAGACGAAGCTTGGGCTGATCTCTAATTTGCTTCTTGGGTGGAAAGGGAGGGATTAAAACTGGAAAGGGTGTAACCTCCCACGGTGCAGGAAAGTGCTGTTGTTCTTTCTCTTGGTACAAATCATGAACTTGATACATTCTGAGTTGAGTTCAAGTTTTTGTTATCCATTTGGAACAATGCTGATCTTCAATAAAGAAATTCTGGAGGGCTTCTGTGCATGGACTAGAATGAGCTAGCCTAAGCATTTTAATACTAATTTGACAGTCAATTTCAGTGACACGATCAACAACGCTCAGAATATTAAGTACCCTTCTCATATTAAGTATCTTTGTGGTACGAGGGCACCCAAGGATTATCCTCAAGGCTTCGTTCTGCAATTTTTCAAGCCCTCCAAGCTTTCTTTCAGACATCAAAACAAGCAGAGGTGCAGCATAATCCACTAAAGATCTGATGTATGCAAGGTACATCATTTTGCAAATTCTGACATTGGCACCATAGCCTGAGTGATAACCTGCAACAGCCTTGAGAGCTCGGAGCCTCTGTTTATACTGACGACAGAGTCTGAATACAACAGGACCATACAGTGGCACTTCAAGGCCAAGGTATTTGAATCTGTTTACATAGTCAAGCTGGGAGCCATCAGACAGTTGCATCTTGCGAACAGCTCCTCCCTGCCTGGGTGGGCGCCGATTTAGTATCTTTGTTTTCTCTGCTGAGATAATTAAACCTAGGTCCTGACATGAGTCTAATACAGAATTAAGAGTGTTCTGCATGTTAGCATGCCCAGTGGTGTGTATCACTATATCATCAGCATACCCAGTGGTGTGTATCACTATATCATCAGCATACCCAGTGGTGTGTATCACTATATCATCAGCATACCCAGTGGTGTGTATCTATATCATCATCATACCCAGTTGTGTGTATCATTATATCATCAGCATACCCAGTGGTGTGCATCATTATATCATCTGCATACCCAGTGGTGTGCATAATTATATCATCAGCATACCCAGTGGTGTGTATCATTATATAATCAGCATAGCTATAATGATGTGGACGATGGGTTTGCTCGGTACAGAGTTTAACAGCGTGTTTATTAAGATATTAAATAAGGTAGGACTGAGGACACCTTCCTGTGAGGTACCTAGTTCGAAGTTTCTTGTTATAATTAATAATTTTGTTGTATTTGTGTCTAGCTTCAGACACGTGCATGTTACAGTATGTCTTAAAGAGTTGAGAGCAATTAAGGATGATAAAGAGTCACAATTAATGTATCAGTTTAGAGACTTGTACACATTTCAGTGCAAGAAGCATGGAAATAGTTCGGATTGAAGGGGGGTAGAGGCCCAGTTGTTTATACGGACTTCCCACTCATAATATAAGTTTTGATACAGTGCCACATAAAAGACTGATTAAAAAGATAGAGGTTCACTATATTGTGGATTCTATATTAAGCTGAATTAAGGCATGGCTATACCAAAGGAAACAAAGATTTAGAATCAATGGGGTTAAGTCGCAACACATGTTTTACACATGGCTGTTCATGTTTAACAAATTTGCTCTCTTTTTATTCCAGAATAGTTGAGGCAGTTGATAGTGGTAAGGATTGTGATGTTGTGTACCTTGACTTTAGCAAAGCTTTTGATACAGTGCCACATGAAACAATGTTGACCTTCAATAAAGACATTCTGGAGGGCTTCTGTGCAAGAGTTAGGATGAGCTAGCCTTAGCATTTTTATACCAATTTGACAGTTAATTTCAGTAACACGATAACAACGCTCGGAATATTAAGTTCCTTTCTCATGTTAAGTATCTTTGTGGTACGAGGGGCATCCAAAGATTATCTTCAAGGCTTCGTTCTGCAAGTTTTCAAGCCCTTTAAGCTTTCTTTCAGTCATCAAGGCAAGCAGAGGTGCAGCATAATCCACTAAAGATCTGATGTATGCAAGGTACATCATTTGACAATTGTGACATTGGCACGATAGCCTGAGTGATAACCTGCAACATCTCCAAGAGGGCTTATGGAGCCTCTCATTGTACTGCCGACAGAGTTGAATACAAAAGGACAATACAAGGCAAATTTTAAGGTATTTGAATCTATTAACATAGTCAAGCTGGGAGCCATCATACAGTTGCATCTTGTGAAACAGCTCCTCCTGCCTGGGTGGACACCCGTTTAGTATCTTTGTTTCCTCTGCTGAGATATGACTAAACCAAGTCCTGACATGAGACTTACAGAGTTAAGAGTGTTGCATGTAGCATAACAAGTAGTGTGTATAATTATATCA
>WNGS01001196.1:44078-56623 GCA_020271785.1 Procambarus virginalis | reverse complement strand
ATATATATATATGCATATAAATAAAAAAACAAGTAAATGTTAATAATTTTACCTTTACCTAGATCCACCAAGCCTGTATGGTGTGCGTTTCAGTACTTCGGAATCTGGAACGATCTGGAATCTCATATCTGCAATGAAACATACATATTATTGCACTTACCAAAACATGATGAATGTAGAAAATAGAGAACTATTAGCTGAATATCAAATAAATGGATTTAATCTATTTCACACAGATAGATATATTAGACCGTGTATGTTAGTAATATTTGAAATGTAGTCTCGAAAAGACTACATTTCAACAGAAATGTGCCACATCAGTCATAAGACTGAACCTCGTCGAGGCCAAACGTCTACATGAGAGCATGAACGAGTAAGAAATAGTTTTTAACACCAGGCATCATACACACACTGAATGCACCTGCAGACACACAACAAGCACTATCAACAGCAAGATTAATCCATAAAAAAAATCATTAAATTTTAACCAACATGAGAGAGGGTTAGCCAACATGAGAGGGTTGTGTTGATTGCCTGAAATTATTTAAATTGTTTAATGTATTGAATGGCATTTTTCAAGTTACAACATTTTTTAAATTACTGAACTAGGTTCTAGGCTTGGCTTAATTCAATTATTACAGATGAGCCTAACCTAGCCTATCCTAGAACCTAAAATATAGTTCAGTAATTTAAAAATGTAACTTGAAAAATGCCATTCAATACATTAAACAATTTAAATAATTTCAGGCAATCAACACAACCCTCTCATGTTTGCTAACCCTCAGCAGTGCTCAGGCCCCCGTGCCCAGGCCTGGGGCCTGAGTCCTCAGTTCCATACACTAGCACTGCCTGGCCCCGCCTCTCCAATAAACCTGCACTGCCCGGCCTCGCCTCCACATACACTAGCACTACCCAGCCTCGCCTCCACATACACTAGCACTGCCCAGCCTCGCCTCCACATACACTAGCACTGCCCCTCCTCGCCTCCACATACACTAGCACTACCCAGCCTCGCCTCCACATACACTAGCAATACCCAGCCTCACCTCCACATACACTAGCACTGCCCGTCCTCGCCTCCACATACACTAGCACTACCCAGCCTCGCCTCCACATACACTAGCACTGCCCGGCCTCGCCTCCACATACACTAGCACTGCCCGGCCTCGCCTCCACATACACTAGCACTGTCCGCCTCGCCTCCACATACACTAGCACTGCCCGGCCTCTCCTCCACATACACTAGCACTGCCCAGCCTCGCCTCCACATACACTAGCACTGCCCAGCCTCGCCTCCACATACACTAGCCCTGCCCAACCTCGCCTCCACATACACTAGCACTGCCCAGCCTCGCCTCCACATACACTAGCACTGCCCAGCCTCGCCTCCACATACAGTAGCACTGCCCAGCCTCGCCTCCACATACACTAGCCCTGCCCAACATCGCCTCCACATACACTAGCACTGCCCGTCCTCGCCTCCACATACACTAGCACTGCCCAGCCTCGCCTCCACATACACTAGCACTGCCCAGCCTCGCCTCCACATACACTAGCACTGCCCGTCCTCGCCTCCACATACACTAGCACTGCCTGGCCTCGCCTCCACATACACTAGCACTGCCCAGCCTCGCCTCCACATACACTAGCACTGCCCAGCCTCGCCTCCACATACACTAGCACTGCCCGTCCTCGCCTCCACATACACTAGCACTGCCTGGCCTCGCCTCCACATACACTAGCACTGCCCAGCCTCGCCTCCACATACACTAGCACTGCCCAGCCTCGCCTCCACATACACTAGCACTGCCCAGCCTCGCCTCCACATACACTAGCACTGCCCGGCCTCGCCTCCACATACACTAGCACTGCCCGTCCTCGCCTCCACATACACTAGCACTGCCCGTCCTCGCCTCCACATACACTAGCACTGCCCGTCCTCGCCTCCACATACACTAGCACTGCCTGGCCTCGCCTCCACATACACTAGCACTGCCCAGCCTCGCCTCCACATACACTAGCACTGCCCAGCCTCGCCTCCACATACACTAGCACTGCCCAGCCTCGCCTCCACATACACTAGCACTGCCCAGCCTTGCCTCCACATACACTAGCACTGCCCAGCCTCGCCTCCACATACACTAGCACTGCCCGGCCTCGCCTCCACATACACTAGCACTGCCCAGCCTCGCCTCCACATACACTAGCACTGCCCGGCCTCGCCTCCACATACACTAGCACTGCCCGTCCTCGCCTCCACATACACTAGCACTGCCCGTCCTCGCCTCTACATACACTAGCACTGCCCGGCCTCGCCTCCACATACACTAGCACTGCCCGGCCTCGCCTCCACATACACTAGCACTATAACAGCACTAGAATCTAATAATATAATAAAATATAAGTGTTTACTTACGCTAATATTTGCATGAAGCGTTTGTCCTCTGTCCGCTGACTGCACTGACGACAAAATGGCCGCTCTGTTGATCTGGCGGCGATGACACTGTGACGTCACAGGTGAGGGCAGCAATGCGCATTTCGTCCCGCGACCCTTAATCATTCCCTCTTATATATAATTGGTGAGACAATTTACTTATCATTTACTTATCTTAGTTAGCAAATAGGGGATATTTGGCTAAGATTTCTGGTAGCAGATCATTTTGAATTAAATATTTAAACATCTTGGCAGAACAGGGCAGCATCTTGGGACAGGGCAAGCATCTTGGGACCTCTTCTATTTCTTATGACCAATGATCAATCAATGATCAATGATATGATCAATGATCTGCCTAATTTCTCTAACATTCTGAAACCTATTTTGTTTGCTGATGATACTACCCTCATCTACTCCAACCCCAACCCACATACACTAAATAGCGTTGTTAATAATGAACTAAAATAGGACCCATTATCACCACACCAGAAATAAAATATCTCTTTGATATCCCCAGAGTTAAACTTAATCTGTGTAAACACTCTATGCAAATAAAGGGACCCAGTTTATGGAACTCACTCCCTATTGAATTGAAAAGCTGACCAACGTTTACATCATTCAAAAAATACTAAAAGTACCTAATTTCATCTTCATAGTTTTTCATCTTTTGCCTTAAATTGCACTGTATCTATTGCTACCCAATCTCCCAACCTTTATGTACCCAATTCGAACATCTTTACCATTGTGATCATTGCTGTCTTCTTATATGTGCTGCCAATCTGCTGTATGGTTTTTATTAATCTTGTTTATCTGTATCTATTGCTACCCAGTCCTCCAATCTTTATGTACCCAATCTAAACATCTTTACCATTGTGATCATTGCTGTCTTATGTGCTGTCAATCTGCTGTATGGTGTCTTTTAATCTTTTAATTACCAATCAAGCTGTCAACGTAATCAATCAGAGCTTTAATATACCAATGTGCTTAATGTACTTACTAAGCTCTCTCATCTCATTTTTCTCTTGCAATGTATTTGTCATCATTTATCAATTCTGATAGATATTCCTACTTAAAATTACTGTTAGATTAAGGACCTGCCCGAAAGCTGTAAGTACTAGTGGCTTTACAAGATTGTAAATACTGTACTATTCAATGTATTCTCACAACCCTATGTACCTTCTTGTATATAAATAAATAAATACAATAAATAAATAAATAAAAAATCTCTGGAACATTTATTATAAATTGTGTCTGAATTCACTCAATTCAATTCAAGTCTTTTCGCACTCCATCACATAGTGACAGAGGGTGTGCTTGTTGACCCAGTTTACATTTGGTCAGGTTTACATCAGCAGATAATTAGAAATCCCCGAGAGAGTTGTAACACAGTTTAAGCCGAGCAGTAGTACATCTAGAAGTCTGCTGATTTTATTGGATGATCCATAGATGTGTGGCTCCTCTTGCATGATAGTATGATGATAGATGGAATTACTGGTGTCAATTTCAATTTGCCTCAGATCTACAAGATCTTGTTGAAGTTCTCGGTATACTGCTGCTCTCAGATTGCTCATTGACAATCCAAGGTTACACTCATACGTCTCCTTTAAAGGCAGATTCTTTAGCTAACTTATCAGCTCTATCATGCATTCGGAGGCCAACATGAGATCCAGACCACATGAAATGGACTCTGTTACCATCCTAATAATTTTGTTGTATTGTGTCTATCCTGGGACACGAGCATGTTACAGTTATGTCTTAAAGAGTTGAGAACATTTAAGGATGATAAGGAGTCACTACAATTAATGTATCAAGTTTGGAGACTTGTACACATTTCAGTGCAAGTAGCAAGGCAAATAGTTCGGTCTGAAGAGTAGAGGCTGTCATGTTCACAGAAATGTGGTACCATCCGTTTTCTATGTGGCGGCGTGGACGCCACTGGAGAAGGAAAACATGCAGGACGCCTGCCAAGCTGGGAGCTCTAGTCATGTAATCGTTTAAGTATTAAAGTCAGTAACCAGGAATGACTTTACATCAACCCTTACTACCAAGACTATCTCAGCTATATACAGATACCACATTGGCGACGAGGATGAACTGGGAACGCAGGTATTTTGTTCAACAAAACACAAGGAAGAAGCATGCTGGCTCACGCCCGAGGAGGAGAGAAATCTGCTGTCTGTGAGCACCATACCCCATGCTTTGTGCTGACCGTTGCTGGTGCTGGCCGTTGCTGTGTGCTGGCCAATGCTGTGTGCATCCCCAGCTATGTGCTGACAAGCTGTTTACTGAGGAATCTGCGATACATGTGTGCCGACGCTGTGTACGAAACGACGCTTTGATGCAGTGTACCAAACCTGATGTTTTTGGTTACGAACGACGCTCCGTGCTACAAATTTCTTCACGCTGTGAACCAACTGCTGTGCCTACTGCTTCAACTGCTGTGCCCACTGCTGCCTACTGCTGTGCCAACTGCTATACCAACTGCTGACCTGCTTGTACCAACTGCTAACAACTGCTGTGTGCTTGTGAGTTGGAGTAACAACACATGTACACAAGGGCTAGGTAAGAAATCAGTTGCTGCTGTGTTGTTGCACTGTTGTGAACTTTTGCATTAAAATGCTTGTGTGCTTTGCAAAATTAAAGTAATTACAGTGAATTCTTAAATAACATATACAGTGCAGTAAGTGTTATATATTCTGAGGAACATTTTAAGTGATAAGTTTACATTTATTCAGTAAAAATGGCAAATATACCTCAGTTTCCTGCATTTGATCCTGACTGTGACCAGACAGCTGTCACAGAGGTGGACAAATGGCTTAAAAGGTTGAAAATTTGTTGATAGTTTCTGATATCAAAAGTGCTGAAAGAAAGCGTGCCTTTCTACTTCATTATGCAGGTGATAGAGTTTGTGACATCTTTGATACACTGAAAGACACTGGTGGTGCCAAAGATTATGACACTGCCAAGGCCAAATTAACTGAGCATTTCAAACCAAGGCAAAATACTGCTATGAAATTATGCATTTCAGGAGAGCGAACAACTCTCTAATGAAACTGTTGATCATACCATACACGTCTGCAGGGTTTAGCAACCCATTGTGAGTTTGCTGATGTTGACAAAGAAATCAAACAGCAAATAATTGAAACATGCACATCTGCACGTCTCCGTCGAAGAGCTCTAGAACTTGTTGATGATGAAAGTTCTCTTACCAAGATACTGGATATTGCTCGTCGAATGGAAGATGCTGCACGTGATGCTCGTGTCATGGAGTGCAGTGCCAACAACGGTTCTGCCACTGTTACTAACAGTCATGAGTATGTAGGTTCAGGGAGGACACCATGATCATAGAAGATATCATGCCAAACCTAACATTAAATTGAGCCGAGAACCACATCACAACTGGAGTCATGGAACAAGACTCAAGCAGTCACAACGACTCACATCAGAGGTTTCAATAATNCACCTGGGTAATGTCAACACCCGCGGTAATGTCAACACCCGCGGTAATGTCAACACCCGGGGTAATGTCAACACCCGGGGTATGTCAACACCCGGGGTAATGTCAACACCCGGATAATGTCAACACCCGGGAAATGTCAACACCCGGGTAATATCAGCACCCAGGGTAATGTCAACACCGCTGTAATGTGTCAACCCCGGGTAATGACAACACCAGGGGTTAATGATAACACCCGGGGTATGTCAACACCCGGGATAATGTCAACACTCACGGTAATGTCAACTCCTAGGTTAATGTCAACACCAGGTGTAATATCAACACCCGGGGTAATGTCAACACCCGAGGTAATGTCAACACTCAAGGTAATGTCAACACCCGCATTAATGTCAACACCCGCGGTAATATCAACACCCGGGGTAATGTCAACACCCGCCGTAATGTCAACACTCATGGTAATGTCAACACCTGGGTTAATGTCAACACCCGAAGTAATATCAACACCCGGGTAATGTCAAACATCACCATAATGTCAACACCCGGGGTAATGTCAACACTCACGGTAATGTCAACACCCGCCGTAATGTCAACACCTGGGGTAATATCAAATACCGGTATGTCAACTCCCACCATAATGTCAACACTCACGGTAATGTCAACACCCGCGATAATGTCAACACCCGCGGTAATGTCAAACCCTCGGTAATGTCAACACCTGCGATAATGTCAACACTCACGGTAATGTCAACACTCATGGTAATGTCAACACTCACGGTAATGTCAACACTCGGGGTAATGTCAACACCCGCGGTAATATCAACACTCACGGTAAGGTCAACACCCGCCGTAATGTCAACACTCACCGTAATGTCAACACCCGGGGTAATGTCAACACCCGGGGTAATATCAACCCCTGGGGTAATGTCAACACCCGGTGTAATGTCAACACTCACGGTAATGTCAACACCTGGGTTAATGTCAACACCCGGAGTAATATCAACACCCACTGTAATGTCAACACCCGGGGTAATGTCAACACTCACGGTAATGTCAACACCCGCCGTAATATCAATACCCGCCGTAATGTCAACACTCACGGTAATGTCAACACCTGGGTTAATGTCAACACCCATCATAATGTCAACACCCGCGGTAATGTCAACACCCGCGGAAATGTCAACACCCGCGGTAATATCAACACCCGCGGTTATGTCAACACTCACGGTAATGTCACCACCCAGGGGAATGTCAACACCCGGGGAATTGTCAACACCCGTGGTATTGTCAACACCCGCGGTAATGTCAACACCCGCGGTAATGTCAACACCCGGGGGTAATGTCAACACCCGGGGTATTGACAACACCCGCGGTATTGTCAACACCCGCATTAATGTCAACACCCACAATAATGTCAACACCCAGGGAAATATCAACACTCAGGGTAATGTCAACACCTGGGGTAATGTCAACACTCAAGGTAATGTCAACACTCACGGTAATGTCAAAACTCAAGGTAATGTCAACACTCACGGTAATGTCAACACTCACGGTAATGTCAAATCTCACGGTAATGTCAACACTCACAGTAATGTCAAAACTCACGGTAATGTCAATACCCACAGTAATGTCAAATCTCACGGTAATGTCAACACTCACAGTAATGTCAAAACTCACGGTAATGTCAATACCCACAGTAATGTCAACACTCACAGTAATGTCAACACTCACAGTAATGTCAACACTCACGGTAATGTCAACACACGGTAATGTCAATACCCACAGTAATGTCAACACTCACATTAATGTCAACACTCACAGTAATGTCAATACCCACAGTAATGTCAACACTCACAGTAATGTCATCACTCACGGTAATGTCAACACTCACGGTAATGTCAATACTCACGGTAATGTCAACACCTTGGGTAATGTCAACACCTTGGGTAATGTCAACACCCACGGTAATGTCAACACCCATGATAATGTCAACACTCACGGTAATGTTAACACTCACAGTAATGTCAACACTCACAGTAATGTCAACACCCGCGGTAATGTCAACACTCAGGGTAATGTCAACACCTGCGGTGATATCAACACCCACGGTAATGTCAACACCCGCGGTAATGTCAACACCTGGGGTAATGTCAACACCCGCGGTAATGTCAACACCCGGGGTAATGTCAACACCCGCGGTGAAGTCAACACCCACGGTAATGTCAACACCCGCGGTAATGTCAACACCCGAGGAAATGTCAACACCCGCTGTAATGTCAACACCCGTGGTAATGTCAACACCCGCGGTAATATCAACACACGGGTTAATGTCAACACCCGCAGTAATGTCAACACCCGGGGTAATGTCAACACCTGGGGTAATGTCAACACTCGGGATAATGTCAACACTCACGGTAATGTCAACACCCGCCTTAATGTCAATACTCACGGTAATGTCAAAACCCGGGTAATGTCAACACCCGGGGAAATATCAACACCTGGGGTAATGTCAACACTCGGGATAATGTCAACACTCACGGTAATGTCAACACCCGCCTTAATGTCAATACTCACGGTAATGTCAAAACCCGGGTAATGTCAACACCCGGGGAAATATCAACATCCAGGGTAATGTCAACACCCGGGTTAATGTCAACACCCGGGGTAATGTCAACACCCGGGGTAATGTCAACACTCAAGGTAATGTCAACACCCGGGTTAATGTCAACACCCGCAGTAATATCAACACCCGGGTTAATATCAACACCCGCTGTAATGTCAACACTCACCGTATTGTCAACACCGGGGTAATGTCAACACCCGGGGTAATATTAACCCCCGGGGTAATGTCAACACCCGGTGTAATGTCAACACTCACGGTAATGTCAACACCTGGGTTAATGTCAACACCCGGAGTAATATCAACACCCACTGTAATGTCAACACCCGGGGTAATGTCAACACTCACGGTAATGTCAACACCCGCCGTAATATCAACACCAGCCGTAATGTCAACACTCACGGTAATGTCAACACCAGGGGTAATGTCAACACCCATCATAATGTCAACACCCGCGGTAATGTCAACACCCGCGGTAATGTCAAACCCGCGGTAATATCAACACCCGCGGTAATGTCAACACTCACGGTAATGTCATCACCCAGGGTAATGTCAACACCCGGGGTATTGTCAACACCCGTGGTATTGTCAACACCCGCGGTAATGTCAACACCCGCGGTAATGTCAACACCCGGGGGTAATGTCAACACCCGGGGTATTGACAACACCCGCGGTATTGTCAACACCTGCAGTAATGTCAACATCCATGGTAATCTCAACACCCACAATAATGTCAACACCCAGGGAAATATCAACACTCAGGGTAATGTCAACACCTGGGGTAATGTCAACACTCACGGTAATGTCAACACTCACGGTAATGTCAAAACTCACGGTAATGTCAACACTCACGGTAATGTCAACACTCACGGTAATGTCAAATCTCACGGTAATGTCAACACTCACAGTAATGTCAAAACTCACGGTAATGTCAATACCCACAGTAATGTCAAATCTCACGGTAATGTCAACACTCACAGTAATGTCATAACTCACGGTAATGTCAATACCCACAGTAATGTCAACATTCACGGTAATGTCAACACTCGCAGTAATGTCGACACTCACGGAAATGTCAACACACGGTAATGTCAATACCCACAGTAATGTCAACACTCACATTAATGTCAACACTCACAGTAATGTCAATACCTGGGGTAATGTCAACACCCACGGTAATGTCAACACTCACAGTAATGTCATCACTCACGGTAATGTCAACACTCACGGTAATGTCAATACTCACGGTAATGTCAACACCTGGGGTAATGTCAACACCCGGGGTAATGTCAACACCCGGTGTAATGTCAACACCTGGGATAATGTCAATACCTGGGGTAATGTCAACACCCACGGTAATGTCAACACCCACGATAATGTCAACACTCACGGTAATGTCAACACTCACGGTAATGTCAACACTCACGGTAATGTTATCACCCAGGGTAATGTCAACACCCGGGGTATTGTCAACACCCGTGGTATTGTCAACACCCGCGGTAATGTCAACACCCGCGGTAATGTCAACACCCGGGGGTAATGTCAACACCCGGGGTATTGACAACACCCGCGGTATTGTCAACACCCGCAGTAATGTCAACATCCATGGTAATCTCAACACCCACAATAATGTCAACACCCGGGGAAATATCAACACTCACGGTAATGTCAACACTCACGGTAATGTCAAAACTCACGGTAATGTCAACACTCACGGTAATGTCAACACTCACGGTAATGTCAAATCTCACGGTAATGTCAACACTCAAAGTAATATCAAAACTCACGGTAATGTCATGCCCACAGTAATGTCAAACTCACAGTAATGTCAACACTCACAGTAATGTCAAAACTCACGGTAATGTCAATACCCACAGTAATGTCAACACTCACGGTAATGTCAACACTCACAGTAATGTCAATACTCACGGTAATGTCAACACACGGTAATGTCAATACCCACAGTAATGTCAACACTCACATTAATGTCAACACTCACAGTAATGTCAATACCCACAGTAATGTCAACACTCACAGTAAGTAACACTCACGGTAATGTCAATACTCACGGTAATGTCAACACCTGGGGTAATGTCAACACCCAGTGTAATGTCAACACCTGGGATAATGTCAACACCTGGGGTAATGTCAACACCCACGGTAATGTCAACACCCATGATAATGTCAACACTCACGGTAATGTTAACACTCACAGTAATGTCAACACTCACAGTAATGTCAACACCCGCGGTAATGTCAACAATCAGGGTAATGTCAACACCTGCGGTGATATCAACACCCACGGTAATGTCAACACCCGCGGTAATGTCAACACCTGGGGTAATGTCAACACCCGCGGTAATGTCAACACCCGGGGTAATGTCAACACCCGCGGTGAAGTCAACACCCACGGTAATGTCAACACCCGCGGTAATGTCAAAACCCGAGGAAATGTCAACACCCGCTGTAATGTCAACACCCGTGGTAATGTCAACACCCGCGGTAATATCAACACACGGGTTAATGTCAACACCCGCAGTAATGTCAACACCCGGGGTAATGTCAACACCTGGGGTAATGTCAACACCCGGGATAATGTCAACACTCACGGTAATGTCAACACCCGCCTTAATGTCAATACTCACGGTAATGTCAACACCCGCAGTAATATCAACACCCGGGTTAATATCAACACCCGCTCTAATGTCAACACTCACCGTATTGTCAACACCCGGGGTAATGTCAACACCCGGGGTAATATTAACCCCCGGGGTAATGTCAACACCCGGTGTAATGTCAACACTCACGGTAATGTCAACACCTGGGTTAATGTCAACACCCGGAGTAATATCAACACCCACTGTAATGTCAACACCCGGGGCAATGTCAACACTCACGGTAATGTCAACACCCGCCGTAATATCAACACCCGCCGTAATGTCAACACTCACGGTAATGTCAACACCTGGGGTAATGTCAACACCCATCATAATGTCAACACCTGCGGTAATTTCAACACCCGCGGTAATGTCAACACCCGCGGTAATATCAACACCCGCGGTAATGTCAACACTCACGGTAATGTCATCACCCAGGGTAATGTCAACACCCGGGGTATTGTCAACACCCGTGGTATTGTCAACACCCGCGGTAATGTCAACACCCGCGGTAATGTCAACACCCGGGGGTAATGTCAACACCCGGGGTATTGACAACACCCGCGGTATTGTCAACACCCGCAGTAATGTCAACATCCATGGTAATCTCAACACCCACAATAATGTCAACACCCAGGAAAATATCAACACTCAGGGTAATGTCAACACCTGGGGTAATGTCAACACTCACGGTAATGTCAACACTCACGGTAATGTCAAAACTCACGGTAATGTCAACACTCACGGTAATGTCAACACTCACGGTAATGTCAAATCTCACGGTAATGTCAACACTCACAGTAATGTCAAAACTCACGGTAATGTCAATACCCACAGTAATGTCAAATCTCACGGTAATGTCAACACTCACGGTAATGTCAACACACGGTAATGTCAATACCCACAGTAATGTCAACACTCACATTAATGTCAACACTCACAGTAATGTCATACCCACAGTAATGTCACACTCACAGTAATGTCATCACTCACGGTAATGTCAACACTCACGGTAATGTCTAACACTCACATGTAATGTCAACACTCACAGTAATGTCAACACCTGCGCGGTAATGTCAACAATCAGGGTAATGTCAACACCAGGTAATGTCAACACCGGTGATATCAACACCCACGGTAATGTCAACACCCGCGGTAATGTCAACACCTGGGGTAATGTCAACACCCGCGGTAATGTCAACACCCGGGGTAATGTCAACACCCGCGGTGAAGTCAACACCCACGGTAATGTCAACACCCGCGGTAATGTCAACACCCGACGGAATGTCAACACCAGGTTGTCACAGGGACTGTCAACGGGTATGTCAACACCCGTGGTATGTCAACACCCGCGGTAATCCCCGCCGTGTCAACACCCCG
>WNGS01001195.1:7232-52078 GCA_020271785.1 Procambarus virginalis | reverse complement strand
AATACCAAGTCTAGTGTTGCTGGTGGATCCTCTCCTCCTGCTCTTCCCCAACCACTTGGGCTGGACGGTAGAGCGACGGTCTCGCTTCATGCAGGTCGCTGTTCAATCCCCGACCGTCCAAGTGGTTGGGCACCATTCCTCCCCCCCCCCCCGTCCCCTCCCAAGTCCTTATCCTGACCCCTTCCAAGTTCTATATAGTCGTAGTGGCTTGGCGCTTTCCCCTGATAGTTCCATTCCATTCCTCCTGCTCTTGTTGGTTCTGTGACTTTAACAACTGTCTGTGCTGTCTGTGCTGTCTGTCATGTCTGTCGTGTCTGTTGTGTCTGTTGTGTCTGTGCTGTCTGTCGTGTCTGTCGTGTCTGTTGTGTCTGTTGTGTCTGTTGTGTCTGTGCTGTCTGTTGTGTCTGTGCTGTCTGTTGTGTCTGTGCTGTCTGTTGTGTCTGTGCTGTCTGTTGTGTCTGTGCTGTCTGTTGTGTCTGTTGTGTCTGTGCTGTCTGTTGTGTCTGTGCTGTCTGTTGTGTCTGTTGTGTCTGTTGTGTCTGTGCTGTCTGTTGTGTCTGTTGTGTCTGTGCTGTCTGTTGTGTCTGTCGTGTCTGTTGTGTCTGTGCTGTCTGTGCTGTCTGTGCTGTCTGTGCTGTCTGTCGTGTCTGTGCTGTCTGTTGTGTATGTTGTGTCTGTTGTGTCTGTGCTGTCTGTTGTGTCTGTTGTGTCTGTTGTGTCTGTGCTGTCTGTCGTGTCTGTGCTGTCTGTTGTGTCTGTTGTGTCTGTGCTGTCTGTGCTGTCTGTTGTGTCTGTGCTGTCTGTGCTGTCTGTTGTGTCTGTGCTGTCTGTCGTGTCTGTGCTGTCTGTTGTGTCTGTGCTGTCTGTCGTGTCTGTTGTGTCTGTGCTGTCTGTCGTGTCTGTGCTGTCTGTTGTGTCTGTTGTGTCTGTTGTGTCTGTTGTGTCTGTGCTGTCTGTTGTGTCTGTTGTGTCTGTTGTGTCTGTGCTGTCTGTCGTGTCTGTGCTGTCTGTTGTGTCTGTCGTGTCTGTTGTGTCTG
Organism: Procambarus virginalis; assembly: GCA_020271785.1. Lineage (NCBI taxonomy): Eukaryota > Metazoa > Arthropoda > Malacostraca > Decapoda > Cambaridae > Procambarus > Procambarus virginalis. The sequence continues at coordinate 51,041 of WNGS01001195.1, read as the reverse complement.
TGCTGTCTGTGCTGTCTGTGCTGTCTGTCGTGTCTGTGCTGTCTGTTGTGTCTGTGCTGTCTGTGCTGTCTGTTGTGTCTGTGCTGTCTGTTGTGTCTGTCGTGTCTGTTGTGTCTGTTGTGTCTGTGCTGTCTGTCGTGTCTGTTGTGTCTGTTGTGTCTGTGCTGTCTGTTGTGTCTGTGCTGTCTGTTGTGTCTGTTGTGTCTGTTGTGTCTGTTGTGTCTGTGCTGTCTGTTGTGTCTGTCGTGTCTGTTGTGTCTGTTGTGTGTGTGCTGTCTGTCGTGTCTGTTGTGTCTGTTGTGTATGTGCTGTCTGTGCTGTCTGTTGTGTCTGTTGTGTCTGTTGTGTCTGTTGTGTCTGTGCTGTCTGTTGTGTCTGTGCTGTCTGTTGTGTCTGTCGTGTCTGTTGTGTCTGTGCTGTCTGTGCTGTCTGTCGTGTCTGTGCTGTCTGTTGTGTCTGTGCTGTCTGTCGTGTCTGTGCTGTCTGTTGTGTCTGTGCTGTCTGTCGTGTCTGTGCTGTCTGTCGTGTCTGTGCTGTCTGTTGTGTCTGTTGTGTCTGTCGTGTCTGTGCTGTCTGTTGTGTCTGTGCTGTCTGTCGTGCCTGTGCTGTCTGTCGTGTCTGTGCTGTCTGTTGTGTCTGTGCTGTCTGTTGTGTCTGTGCTGTCTGTCGTGTCTGTGCTGTCTGTTGTGTCTGTGCTGTCTGTCGTGTCTGTGCTGTCTGTTGTGTCTGTGCTGTCTGTTGTGTCTGTGCTGTCTGTCGTGTCTGTGCTGTCTGTTGTGTCTGTGCTGTCTGTTGTGTCTGTTGTGTCTGTGCTGTCTGTTGTGTCTGTTGTGTCTGTCGTGTCTTTGCTGTCTGTTGTGTCTGTGCTGTCTGTCGTGTCTGTGCTGTCTGTCGTGTCTGTGCTGTCTGTTGTGTCTGTGCTGTCTGTCGTGTCTGTGCTGTCTGTCGTGTCTGTGCTGTCTGTTGTGTCTGTGCTGTCTGTTGTGTCTGTGCTGTCTGTCGTGTCTGTGCTGTCTGTTGTGTCTGTGCTGTCTGTTGTGTCTGTGCTGTCTGTCGTGTCTGTGCTGTCTGTTGTGTCTGTGCTGTCTGTTGTGTCTGTGCTGTCTGTCGTGTCTGTGCTGTCTGTTGTGTCTGTGCTGTCTGTCGTGTCTGTGCTGTCTGTCGTGTCTGTGCTGTCTGTCGTGTCTGTGCTGTCTGTCGTGTCTGTGCTGTCTGTCGTGTCTGTGCTGTCTGTTGTGTCTGTGCTGTCTGTTGTGTCTGTGCTGTCTGTTGTGTCTGTGCTGTCTGTTGTGTCTGTGCTGTCTGTCGTGTCTGTGCTGTCTGTTGTGTCTGTGCTGTCTGTCGTGTCTGTGCTGTCTGTTGTGTCTGTGCTGTCTGTTGTGTCTGTGCTGTCTGTCGTGTCTGTGCTGTCTGTTGTGTCTGTGCTGTCTGTCGTGTCTGTGCTGTCTGTGCTGTCTGTCGTGTCTGTGCTGTCTGTTGTGTCTGTGCTGTCTGTCGTGTCTGTGCTGTCTGTTGTGTCTGTGCTGTCTGTTGTGTCTGTGCTGTCTGTCGTGTCTGTGCTGTCTGTTGTGTCTGTGCTGTCTGTCGTGTCTGTGCTGTCTGTCGTGTCTGTGCTGTCTGTTGTGTCTGTGCTGTCTGTCGTGTCTGTGCTGTCTGTCGTGTCTGTGCTGTCTGTCGTGTCTGTCGTGTCTGTGCTGTCTGTCGTGTCTGTCGTGTCTGTGCTGTCTGTTGTGTCTGTCGTGTCTGTGCTGTCTGTCGTGTCTGTCGTGTCTGTGCTGTCTGTTGTGTCTGTTGTGTCTGTGCTGTCTGTCGTGTCTGTGCTGTCTGTCGTGTCTGTGCTGTCTGTCGTGTCTGTGCTGTCTGTCGTGTCTGTCGTGTCTGTTGTGTCTGTCGTGTCTGTGCTGTCTGTCGTGTCTGTGCTGTCTGTCGTGTCTGTCGTGTCTGTCGTGTCTGTGCTGTCTGTCGTGTCTGTGCTGTCTGTCGTGTCTGTGCTGTCTGTCGTGTCTGTCGTGTCTGTCGTGTCTGTGCTGTCTGTCGTGTCTGTCGTGTCTGTTGTGTCTGTCGTGTCTGTCGTGTCTGTTGTAACTGTTGTGTCTGTTGTGTCTGCCGTGTCTGTCGTGTCTGTTGTGTCTGTCGTGTCTGTCGTGTCTGTTGTAACTGTTGTGTCTGTTGTGTCTGTCGTGTCTGTCGTGTCTGTTGTGTCTGTCGTGTCTGTCGTGTCTGTTGTGTCTGTTGTAACTGTCGTGTCTGTTGTGTCTGTCGTGTCTGTCGTGTCTGTTGTAACTGTTGTGTCTGTTGTGTCTGTCGTGTCTGTCGTGTCTGTTGTGTCTGTCGTGTCTGTCGTGTCTGTTGTGTCTGTTGTAACTGTCGTGTCTGTTGTGTCTGTCGTGTCTGTCGTGTCTGTGCTGTCTGTCGTGTCTGTCGTGTCTGTTGTGTCTGTCGTGTCTGTCGTGTCTGTTGTAACTGTTGTGTCTGTTGTGTCTGCCGTGTCTGTCGTGTCTGTTGTGTCTGTCGTGTCTGTCGTGTCTGTTGTAACTGTTGTGTCTGTTGTGTCTGTCGTGTCTGTCGTGTCTGTTGTGTCTGTCGTGTCTGTCGTGTCTGTTGTGTCTGTTGTAACTGTCGTGTCTGTTGTGTCTGTCGTGTCTGTCGTGTCTGTTGTAACTGTTGTGTCTGTTGTGTCTGTCGTGTCTGTCGTGTCTGTTGTGTCTGTCGTGTCTGTCGTGTCTGTTGTGTCTGTTGTAACTGTCGTGTCTGTTGTGTCTGTCGTGTCTGTCGTGTCTGTTGTAACTGTTGTGTCTGTTGTGTCTGTCGTGTCTGTCGTGTCTGTTGTGTCTGTCGTGTCTGTCGTGTCTGTTGTGTCTGCCGTCTGTCGTGCCTGCAGTGTCTGCCGTGTCTGCCGTCTGTCGTGCCTGCAGTGTCTGCCATGTCTGCCGTCTGTCGTGCCTGCAGTGTCTGCCATGTCTGCCGTCTGTCGTGTCTGTCGTGCCTGCAGTGTCTGCCATGTCTGTCGTCTGTCGTGCCTGCAGTGTCTGCCATGTCTGCCGTCTGTAGTGCCTGCAGTGCCTGCAGTGTCTGCCATGTCTGCCGTCTGTCGTGTCTGCAGTGCCTGCCATGTCTGCCGTCTGTCGTGCCTGCAGTGTCTGCCATGTCTGCCGTCTGTCGTGTCTGCCAGTTTGGATCTCCATGTCTCATCACCCCCGCAGGAGTCCTTATTTATCTAGTCTTTTCCGCTATGATTAAAGTCTTCTAGTACTGGGACTTTAGTTCTTGTTTCCCTCGCCACGGAGCTGCTACTTTTCCACTAACTTCTGACAATTATCATTACAAATATCGAGTTCTTCGCTTGACCTTCTGTTGTTTGGTGAGGATTGTAAATCACCACTACCAGTATTTTCCAGCCTCCCACTGTTGCTATGGCTAGTATGAACTCTTGCTCGTCTGATTCTTCTCCTAGTCCTTAATAGTTATATAATAATAGTTCCAATTTAGCTTTAGACATTGGGCTACTCCACATCCTCCTCTGTTCATCCTATCTTTCCTTTTTATTTGTTATCCACGTGGGAAGATTGCATTTCCTATAAAACCTGACAGTTTTGTTTCTGTTATTGCGATGACGTGGAGGTTGTACTTCTTTCATGTATTTCTTTCCCTTTTTTTGTCATTCCATCTGCATTTGTGTGTGTTATTTTCATGCTTCTCTTCATTGTTGATTTTGTTCGTCCCCACGACGGGGTATTGTTCACATGGCTGCAGATGCTCGTAACTGATAAGGGTGATGGTGGTGTGACAACTCATGCGTGTTTGTGTGGTTGCCTCGTTAGGAACATGGTGTTGCCGGCGGTGCTCTATGTTGGACGTGTATAATGGTTTATGGTGATGGTGGTGATTTCAATATAATTAAACTGTTCTGATATTCGAATTCCGAATGTCGAGTGTGGCTGTAATGTTGTGGTTGGAGGTGGCTTCTACAACTTCTTTGTGAGCATTCCACTTGTTGACCGTCCATACTGGGTACTACGTGTACTTCCTCACATTTCTTACCATCATCTTAGTGTCCACCTTCCATCTATGTCCTCTTGCGTTGCTTTCAATTTAAAGATGCTCTCATTGTCTACCTTGTCTCCTCTCATCAGTGTCATATCTGTGAAAAAATCAATTGGAACACTGAGGTGACGCGAAGTCTTGATATATCACTAGAGTATGTTATCTAGGAATATCTCGTATGTTGTGATCATGTCCCCTCTGTCTCTTCTGTCTTTAGGGTTATGATATCTAGTTCCCTTGACCTCCCCTCGTGCTTGGGCCCTCTTAGCTGCGGCATTAATCGTGTTGCAAGCCTTTGAACTTTTCCAATTTTGGCTTTATGCTTCACAAGGTGATGGTTCCAGGCCGGTGCTGCATAGTTTAGTGTGGATCTGTCAAAGGTTTGGTTGTTGGCCTTAGAAAAACAGTTATGATATGAGTTTCTAAAAAAAGGTTCTGTCGTTTGCCAGCGCCTCATATGCTGCCTATTTGCCCTTGTTTATGTGTGCCAGCGGTGACAGCGTTGGAGCTATATTCATTCACTACATCCCTTAGCTGCCTTCCCGTAAAGTGTAGCTGTCTTCCCGTAAAGTGTAGCTGCCTTCCCCGTAAAGTGTAGCTGTCTTCCCCGTAAAGTGTAGCTGTCTTCCCCGTAAAGTGTAGCTGTCTTCCCCGTAAAGTGTAGCTGTCTTCCCCGTAAAGTGTAGCTGTCTTCCCCGTAAAGTGTAGCTGTCTTCCCCGTAAAGTGTAGCTGCCTTCCCCGTAAAGTGTAGCTGCCTTCCCCGTAAAGTGTAGCTGCCTTCCCCGTAAAGTGTAGCTGTCTTCCCCGTAAAGTGTAGCTGTCTTCCCCGTAAAGTGTAGCTGTCTTCCCCGTAAAGTGTAGCTGTCTTCCCCGTAAAGTGTAGCTGCCTTCCCCGTAAAGTGTAGCTGTCTCCCCGTAAAGTGTAGCTGTCTTCCCCGTAAAGTGTAGCTGTCTTCCCCGTAAAGTGTAGCTGTCTTCCCCGTAAAGTGTAGCTGTCTTCCCCGTAAAGTGTAGCTGTCTTCCCGTAAAGTGTAGCTGTCTTCCCCGTAAAGTGTAGCTGTCTTCCCCGTAAAGTGTAGCTGCCTTCCCCGTAAAGTGTAGCTGTCTTCCCCGTAAAGTGTAGCTGTCTTCCCCGTAAAGTGTAGCTGTCTTCCCCGTAAAGTGTAGCTGTCTTCCCCGTAAAGTGTAGCTGTCTTCCCCGTAAAGTGTAGCTGTCTTCCCCGTAAAGTGTAGCTGTCTTCCCCGTAAAGTGTAGCTGTCTTCCCCGTAAAGTGTAGCTGCCTTCCCCGTAAAGTGTAGCTGTCTTCCCCGTAAAGTGTAGCTGTCTTCCCCGTAAAGTGTAGCTGTCTTCCCCGTAAAGTGTAGCTGTCTTCCCCGTAAAGTGTAGCTGCCTTCCCCGTAAAGTGTAGCTGTCTTCCCCGTAAAGTGTAGCTGTCTTCCCCGTAAAGTGTAGCTGTCTTCCCCGTAAAGTGTAGCTGTCTTCCCCGTAAAGTGTAGCTGTCTTCCCCGTAAAGTGTAGCTGCCTTCCCCGTAAAGTGTAGCTGCCTTCCCCGTAAAGTGTAGCTGCCTTCCCCGTAAAGTGTAGCTGCCTTCTGGTCTCATTTTCCCCTTTCCCATCTTCATTACCTTACACTTTTTGGGATTGAATTCTAGCAATTATTTGTTTGGTCACACCAGGAGTTGGTGAATGTCCATCTATAACTCCCTGTAGCCTTCTCCTCTGTGTTTACATGTCCTGTCAGCTTAGCATTATCTGCACACATTTATATACATGATCTCGTCCTAGATCATTTATAAATTAAGAAGATCAGCGTCAGCAGAAGCGAGCCTTGTTGTTCCCCACGTGTTACATTCCTCCAGCTCGATACCTGATCCTCTCTGACTGTGACTCTTGACGTTCCGTCCGTCAGGTACTCCCTTAACTAGTTCACTGAGTTACAAGCTGGTTTCTTCATCTTGTATTTCACAAGGAACGGTGTCAAATGGTTTTTTGAACATATGGGAAAATACTTAAAAAGTTTACAATGGGCTCACCATAGCCCGTGCTACTTGAAATTTTGTTCCAAGTAGCTGAATCTAAAACAACAACAACAACAACAACAACAACAACATGGGAAAATACAGTTCATGTAACTTTATTTTGGTCCACCAACGAGGCGGTCTGGCAGTGTGTGGTCTCTCTAAGGCCAGCTACTGTTGCCATCTTCTGGATGCATCCCACAACAGTTCTCTCACTCCTGCACGGCCTGTTTTCTGCTAGGACGACAGAGGCATCAGGTGAAAAGAATCGACGGACAATCTTTTCCTAACTATTTACTGCCTTCCATAATGACGCCCTTAATGATGATATTATTAAAGTTGTTTACAGCCAACATTATAGAGCAGAATCTTTCAGAACATTATATACCACATATGTCAGACCAATCCTGGAGTATGTGGTTCCAGCATGGAGTCCATATCTAGTCAAGCATAAGACTAAACTGGAAAAGGTTCAAAGGTTTGCCACCAGACTAGTACCCGAGCTGAGAGGTATGAACTACGAGGAGAGACTACGGGAATTAAACCTCACTTCGTTGGAAGACAGAAGAGTTAGGGGGGACATGATCACCACATTCAAGATTCTCAAGGGAATCGACAGGGTTGATAAAGACAGGCTATTTAACACAAGGGGCACACGCACTAGGGGACACAGGTGGAAACTGAGTGCCCAAATGAGCCACAGAGATATTAGAAAGAACTTTTTTAGTGTCAGAGTGGTTGAAAAATGGAATGCATTAGGAAGTAATGTGGTGGAGGCTGACTCCATACACAGTTTCAAGTGTAGATATGATAGAGCCCAATAGGATCAGGAATCTGTACACCTGTTGATTGACGGTTGAGAGGCGGGACCAAAGAGCCAGAGCTCAACCCCCGCAAGCACAACTAGGTGAGTACAACTAGGTGAGTACATTCAGAGTACGCGAAGACACGCGAACAGTAACGATTGGAGTACCTCAAGAATCGGTGCTGGGACTAATCCTCTTTCTAATTTACATAAATGATATGTTTACAGGAGTGGAATCCTACATGTCAATGTTTGCAGATGACGTAAAATTAATGAGAAGAGTTGTGACAGATGAGGATTGTAGGATTCTCCAAGAGGACTTAAACAGGTTGCAGAGATGGTCAGAGAAATGGCTACTGGAATTCAAGACAAGTAAATGTAAAGTTATGAAAATGGGATCAGGTGATTGGCGACCAAAGGGACAGTACACAATGAAGGGGAACTGCCTACCTGTAACGAATCGAGAAAGAGACCTGGGAGGGGACGTAACACCTAATCTAACTCCTGAGGCACATATAAATAGGATAACGACAGCAGCGTACTCTACACTGGCGAAAATTAGAACTTCATTCAGAAACCTAAATGAGGAGGCTTTTAGGGTGCTTTACACTGCCTACGTGAGACCCGTCTTAGAGTATGCCGCGCCATCATGGAGCCCCCACCTGAAGAAACACATAAGGAAACTGGAGAAGGTTCAGAGGTTTGCGATAAGGCTTGTCCCAGAGTTATGAGGGTTGGGATATGAAGAGCGTCTGAAGGAACTGAAACTTACGACACTAGAGAAAAGAAGGGAGAGGGGAGATATGATAGGGACATATATAATACTCAGGGGAATTGACAAAGTGGAAATAGATGAAATGTTCACACGTAACAATAACAGAACGAGGGGACATGGGTGGAAACTGGAAACTGAGATGAGCCACAGAGATGTTAGGAAGTTTTCTTTTAGCGTGAGAGTAGTGGAAAAATGGAATGCACTTGGGGAACAGGTTGTGGAAGCAAATACTATTCATACTTTTAAAATTAGGTATGATAGGGAAATGGGACAGGAGTCATTGTTGTAATCAACCAATGGCTGGGAAGGCGGGATCCAGGAGTCAATGCTCGATCCTGCAAGCACAAATAGGTGATTACACACACACATACACAAGGGGCCTGGTAGCCTGGTGGATAGTGCACAGAACTTGTAATTCTGTGGCGCGGGTTCGATTCCCGCACCAGGCAGAAACAAATGGGCAAAGTTTCTTTCACCCTGAATGCCCCTGTTACCTAGCAGTAAATAGGTACCTGGGAGTTAGTCAACTGTCATGGGCTGCTTCCTTGGAGTGTGTGTGTGTGGTGTGGAAAAAAAGTAGTTAGTAAACAGTTGATTGACAGTTGAGAGGTGGGCTGAAAGAGCAAAGCTCCACCCCCGCAAACCACAACTAGGTGAATACACACTGTGATGGGAAAATGTAGGTGTAAGGCAGTCCTCCTAATGGCTGGTGTCAATGCCAATCACATTAGTTAAAAAAAAAAAGAGAAAAAAAAATTGACTGCTTTGCTGTTGCCTCCTGTGGTCAAGTAAAAGGGAAAAACACGCAAAACAAATCGTATAAACAATGAAACTTTAATTGACTTTAAACAAATATAAACAAAGATAATCCCTTGGCTATGTACAGTGCGAATTAAACAAAAATACAAAGACAAAACACAATATAAAATAAAATAATGGTTACGTTACTCTACAATGAACAAGACAAAAATGAGTTAAAGGTACTGAGAATATTGGCTGGCTGAAAACCTCCACTAATACACAGAGTGTATGCTAGATAGAAGTCTCAGCCTTGAGAGCACAGAATATTCAATAGCCAACTGCTCGTGCATGCTTAGTCATAGTCTATGCAGATGGCACTGAAGTCGAGGGGAGTCGCTGATTCACCAATGGGAAGCGTGCTGGCTGGAAGTGGTAGTTTGGTGATCGACGAGGGTGGTGTGCCTACTCTTAAATGTAGTATTTTGATGTTATAGACGTACTGAAGTAACATGATGTAGGAAAGAGCAGGCCAAATCTCTCTTGAAACAGATTACCGTCACAGCTCTCCCCCGAAGCCTGCTCTTACGGGTTAAGTTACTTCAGTAGATGGTAGAGTGGTAGGAGTAGCTGCCTCTACCTCGTAGACTCTGGAGAGGGCGTCGGCTATGATGTTATCCGAGCCCTTGATGAAGAATAACTCCAGGTTAAAATTCTGCAGGTACAGAGCCCAGCGTAGGCGACGTTGATTGCTGAATTGGGTCTGTTGCAGGAACCGTAGGGGATTGTGGTCTGAGTAGATGGTAATAGACCGATTACCCTGTAGGTAAGGTTCGAAATGTTGTAGGTTCAGGACGATGGAAAGGAGTTCCTTTTCTATGGTGCTATAGTTCTTCTGATGGGGCTTTAACTTGTAGCTGTAGTAGCTGACAGGAAGAACATCTTCGCCACGTTGTTGCATTAGGAGTCCCCCGATGCCGGTGCCACTTGCGTCCACATTGATGATGAAAGGCTTCGTAATATCAGGAGAGGCGAGAATGGGATCAGAATATAGCAGAGATTTTAGATGTTCAAAGGCAATGATCTGTTGAATGGTCCAATGATACCGTTGCTTGGGGCTGGTCAGATTAATCAATGGTGTTGCTACTGTACTAAAATTTTTCACAAATCTACGATAGTAAGATGCAAGGCCAAGGAAGCGCAGGAGCTCCTTCCTGGTTGTAGGTTGTGGGTAATGCTGGATGGCTTGAGTATGAATGGTTAAAGGAGCTAGGCTGCCACTCCCTATCACATGACCAAGATTATGCACTTTACCTTTAACAAAGGTGGTGTGAGATTTTTTCTACGCCTACCTCCCTTAGGAGGTGGACTACAAGTTTAAAGACTGCTCTTGGCAGTTAAGCATGAGTCCAATAGAAAAAGGAGAAGCGGGAGCAAACCGCCAGGCTTCCACCACCAGGGGTGAAAACCTGTCCACATAGGCCGCTGGTTCCTCCTAGTTAAACATGACGTTAAAACCAATAAAGGGTAACCGACGGGTTCTCACAATCAAATTTTATATTTGATGTGGCGCTATGAATTGGAATTCGAATTCCCAAGAGCGCAGCCGTCATATCAAAAATCACAGCAGCAATAATCATAAGGTGCAGAACATGGGTGTGGAATAGAATAGTTGAAGGTTGACATCAAGGACCGTTTTCTACAAAATAAACAATTTATTAATAACAAGAGACTAGACTACTACAATATCGAGTTTACATTTACGTTAATGTCCATCCAGTGGCACTATAACCAACAGCTAACTAGCAACCCTTGCTGTGTGGCTGCATACTGAACTAACCTGAACACAGGTGTGCCCACTGACGACGGAATATTGCAAATCAAAAAAATATCACAGACTAAGTTACACCCCAGCGAGTGATTTATTACGTTAATGTCCATCTAGTGGCATTTGCAACACAGCTATTCAACAGCCCCTCGAGAAAAGACAGCAGGCTCCATCCTGCTGACACTTCGGGCTGACAACATGAACTAACTGAACAAATGAAGGATATCCACTGATGACACAAGCAAGCAATCAATAGTGACACGGCTTCACGGTGCACAGCTACTCTAATCACGAGCTTAAGGTCCTCCTTCCAAACAGGAGTGACCCCCGTAACTAGGCGGGTAGTCTAACAGTGACTCCCCCTATCACAACTAAAGTGAACAAAGTCAGGCAAGGTGGGATTCTGGGACACAGCTCCACACATCCCAAGTTACTCTATTCTCGTCACCAGACGATAACCAAAAGCAATTGCCTTAATCAATTACAAGATTGATTATGCGATTAATTAATTACATTAATTGACTGATCACAGCAGTCAGCAACAAAATACTACTTTAATCACAAACACTTGTCTCTCGCTAGACAACAACATGATGGTACTCTATGTTAACACAAGTCCTTTTGTCTCTCAACACAAGTCATCTAGTTACAATAACTCAAACTCTTACATTACATCACACTTGACTCCCTGCAAGTATTCAGTGAGTAATTCTTAATTAAGGTCAAACGGACCACTAATTACATCCCAATTGAGTTACGTTAACTAAGCCTACCCCAAGTGGGTGGCTTCTCAACAGTCTGTGTCATTAATTACTTTAATATGAGTGCTAATTACCCCAATTAACCTCGAGCAATAAATTAACTGTCACCAGGACCGATAATTAATCATACATAAATACGTCTCACTCCGCACTGCCTAAGCAGGTCTCATCAAACACGGTGAATTCACGGAAGAGGAGTTAATTACAAATTAACAATGAGTGCATCTTAATCCACTGTCACCAGACAGAATATGATTAATATAAAGTATGCTAACTCCATGACCTCGCTTTACCGAGTCATCTGAGTTCTCAAGACTCCAGACGCTAATTACTCCACTAATTATCATGAGCCACTAATTGCCTTAACCTCGAAAGGTAATTAGACTCGAACAAATGACGTTAACACTATTACTGACAGACTCTGACAGATCCTCTCCCACTACGTGAATTCATGATAAGAATGCTATTTACATAATTAGCTAGAGTGGTCAACAAGTTATCACACGGACAATTAATTGCACCGGAAACATATTTCAACAAGCGCAAGTTCAACACTGTTCTCCCATAACAGCCCTCACTCATTCAACAACAACAAATGTGCACCCCAATTATCCAGTTAATTACCCCTTTAATTAACTCACTGAATCCTCAAGTCCTCAACACAACTTAAAGAAACAAAGTAACCCTAATGTTACATAGGTCACACTTATAATGGCATGCAAAACAACATAATTGCACCGCCCACATACGGTTGCGACTACTGCAACTCGTTAATTACTATGCCCACACAGTAATGACACATGATTTTGCAACAACTCAAGGTATACCAATATTACTGCCCCCTCTAATCTTGCAAACGTGCAAAAGATCGAACGATCCCGACTACTTCAGCAAGACAATTTACGTTAATATAAACACCGTCGCAATACGCGGACAGCTGGCGCTAATTCTCCCATAATTAGGCAAATTAACTAATTGCTCGCTCTCATTAAGTACTGAGAATTTCCCTGAATACTCAAAGGGTCCCCGTAAATCCTCAACACAGTTCCTAGGACAGTAATATCGTATACCTGACAACACTGCACAAACCTGCAACATAATGATGCCGTCAGCATGCCCCACATGCTAATGACATCATTAGGCAATCAGTCAGCAATCACAACTACTGACTCACCACACAACACAGTACAACAACATGCAAATCAACACATAGAAATGCCTTACATAAACAATGAAAAATTATATCACCAGGACAATATACAGACCTCAGGATATCCACTGATAACCCTGCAACACGGGCCTGCTTACCTCTACACTCGCATAATTAATCAGGCGGTACCATGGCCTAATCCTGGCTGAACGATTATACAGAATCGACAGACTGGATCATTTATATGGTGATTCTCTCCACTAACTGTTCCCATACTTAAGTCAGTCTACACACAACAATATATCTACATATATATATAACTACATGAGTGGTACTGTGAACAATCTCCCTCTCCAGGTACTTCCACTACTAGTCACCTGGACGTGCACAGACAGCTGTCTCACAGCTGCTTCCCTAGCCTGGCCGGGCTATGGAACAGCATAGCTTTACCGATATTTCCACTAATACTGAGACAGTGTTACACTCTGATTTTTGTACTCACATTTTCCTCTCATTTTTCTCCTTTCCCAGGTCACTACCACCTGGCTGTCAACACTTAGCTTGCTCCTCGTGCGTCGACAAGATGTGGCCCTAGGCTGTCCTGGGAAAGTGGCCGAGGGGGTGGCCAAAGGTAGTGGCCAAAGCATGTGGCCACCGCGTGGCCCTCAGCGGATGTAGCCGCAGGTGGCGCGTGACGTCACAGCACCCCACCCGGGCTGCTGGCGCGCGGGGTGGGGTGGCCTCGCCGGGCGGCGGGTGGCCACGGGCGGCGGGTGGCCGCGGGCGGCGGGTGGCCGCGGGCGGCCTGGGGGTGGCTCACGGGTGGCCGCGTGGCGCCTGGGGGCGGCCTGGGGTGGCCGCGGGGCATCCACACATGGTTGGGAAATCACTCACAACCCCAACATACTAGAGCATGACTCGCTCTGACACTGGGGTGACAAGGGGAACAATGGTCGGCGTCACCACCACATGACGCTGTCGGGCGGAATTCAAAGTCCAACAGGGGCCTGTAATATCACCTTAATTACACTGGTAGGCCCTGCCCATTATTCCACCCAATTGTCCATGAACATACAGGATAATTGAGCCACCTGTTACCCCACGAGGCTCTGCCAGCTGCCCCATGGGTGATCACTGTCTCTGAGGCTTTTTCACTGTCCTGTATTTATCAGCCCCAATTTCACGCGAATCTGGGCTTTGACACAACCCTGATGGCAAGAGTGCCATGCTCGATGAGTAATCTGAACGACAGGAGCGATAACGGTGGTGGAGGTGGCAGGCCCGCCACCTCCACCTAGACACTTCTTAATCCCCCTGCTGCCCGATTCAAACTGACGCGTTTGGCGGGTAGGGAAACTCACATCCCCATATCTCCCCCCTACCTTGTCTTGACCAATCAGCAGGAAGCCGGCACAACTCCATGGTGCCGCTTCCAATAACAGCTCTTGGCGCCAAAACTCGGCATAGGAGCAGAAGTGCCTAAACCAATCACAGACGTCCCTCGCCCTGTGGTGTGGCGTGACGTCACAGGGAGAGGCAGGCCTAAAACAACGTCACAATGTCTCACTTGGTGGGGGGGAGGCAGCGTTCGCCCCACTGTCCCCCCACTGTAACGGTTTTTGAGTCATAGTACCTCCTCACACCACTCTCTAATCTCTCCCTATTTCACAGAACAGGAAAATTTCTGTAACTCTCTCTACAGAGCAATCACAGACCTCCAATTAGTTTTAACTGACAGTCCTTAACATAAGCTGTCATTTGACACCCCACAAGTATATGTAAATTTGAAAGCTTCAGTTTCTAGAGTCCCTAGAGCGACTAGCCTATTCTAGAAACTTAGGAAAACTAGCTGAGGGGATTCTACATCCCCTCACAGGTGGACTTGCCCAAGTTGATGGTAAGGCCAGCTGTCAGGAGCATGGAGAACAATAGTTGTAGCTGGAGCAGATGTTCGCTCCAGGTGTTAGTTACCACAACGATGTCACCCAAGTAGGCGTAGGTGTGATCTAGGCCGTAGATGACGCGGTTGACAGCTCGATGGAAGGTGGCCGTGGCGTTACACAGTCCAAAAGGAAGGCGTTCATATCTGTACATGCCAAAAGGAGTGGTGAAGGCAGATATTTCCTTAGCTCGCTCTGTCAGGCTGTTCTGATAGTAGCCCTTTAATTTAACAAATCAATTTGGGACAAATAATTAGCATTACCTACTGCGTCAATGATATCATCTATACGAGGTAAAGGGTAAACATACTTGACGGTCACAAGGTTCAGTTTCTCATAGTCGGTACATAGTCGTACTTTACCGTGAGGCTTTGGCACCAAGATACAGGGTGAGGTCCAAGGGGACTCGCAAGGGGTGGCCAGCCCATGATCCAAAAGGTACTGTACTTCAGCACGCATAACTTCCTTTTTGTACAGGCTGATACGGTAGAAGGGTTGACGAATCTGCCGGGTATCAGGAAGTAGCTGGATGTCGTGCTGAACCACACTACACTCCTGGGGATCATCGCTGAACAACTTCTGATGTTCTTGAAGAACTTTGATGAGAGGAGCACTGTTACAGTCCTGTAAATATTTAGGAAGATCAGTAAGGATTTCCGAGTTAGAAGGCACTGACTTAGAGTTAGTGCTTTCAGGAGGAGAAGCAGGGAAGGTCTCACTGTGGAGGTATGGATCTGAAAAGCTGGAGAGAGATACTAGCACAGTATCAGTGCCCGATGTTCGGCAAAAAGACTAAACGAACTCCTAACTCCATACACTCCAAGCAATTATAGTCTACAATCATCAGCAGATTTCCTAGAATTAATCAAATCTACTCAGCCCGATGGAATCGTTGCTTCCCTGGACGTCGAATCCCTATTTACCAACGTCCCAGTCGACACAACCATAGGAATGATACTGGACAGAGTATACAGAGACGAGAGCACCCCAAATTTGACATACCTGAGCCACACTTGAAGAGTCTTCTCGAAGCATGTACAAAGGAAGCCCCTTTCATCAGTCCACAAGGAGACATGTATCTACAAACAGACGGAGCAGCAATGGGCTCCCCCTTAGGAGTTTTATTTGCTAATTTTTATATGGGAACCATCGAAGACAGAGTCTTCAGAAGCAGACAAAAACCAACTGTATATTGCCGTTATGTAGATGACATATTCGTAATAGTAAAAGACTCAGATGAACTAATTGATCTAAAAAGCCATCTAGAGAGAGAGTCAGTACTCCGATTTACACATGAAAATAGTGAAAATAACAGTCTGCCAATCTTGAATGTACTAATAACAAAAGCAGGAACCTCTTTAAGCACCAACGTATATACGAAGCCCACCAACATAGGATTATACCTGAACGGTAGAAGTGAGTGCTCCCAAAGATACAAAGCCAGTGTTCTCAATGCTTATATTCGTCGAGCGCTTACCCACTGCTCCGAATGGAGCAACGTGAGTAGAGAGTTTGAAAGAATAACTCAGGTATTGGTGAACAACGGATACAGCAACGCGGAAATAAACGCTGCTATAAGAAGACACTTGGACCGTTGGTATAATCCTGAACCTAGAACAGAAACCACAGTACCTCCAATAAAATTATATTACAAATCAACCATGCACAGTGAACATATAAAAGAGGAAAGAATAATGAAAGAAATAATCTGTAAAGGAGTAAACAGCATTACTCCTAACCAAAACATAAACCTGATAATATTCTACAAAACCAAGAAGACTTCCGAACTCCTTATCAAAAACAGCCCGAAGCCGACAGAGAACCCTCTACAGCAGTCAAGCGTTGTATACATGTACACTTGCCCCCACGAAGGATGTAACCTTCAATCTAAGTACATAGGTATGACGTCGACCAAGCTGACGAGGCGTTTAACATGCCATCTTCAATCCGGTGCCCTCAGGGATCACATGAGACAAGCCCATGACATCACCCTAACAAGAGAAATGTTGAACAAAAATACCTGTATAATAGACAAAACACAAGATGCAAGAAGATTACAAATTCTTGAAGCAATTCACAGAAGAATAGAACAACCTACCATGAACACCCAAATCACGGAACTATTTACTCTACCCACCATGAGAGTAAGGACAAGACCAGAACATAACGATGCCAACACGGAAGACACTGTTCAACATAACAGGCCAATTACACTGGATTAATCTTTGTATGTAGATGCCAGCTGCCTCGTATGGGCCAATAGGCCTTCTGCAGTTACCTCTATTCTTATGTTCTTATGTTTCACCCCACATTTATCCCTTATGTATCCCCCCATGTTTTCACCTTTATTGTCTTATCACCTGACCCAGTGCGAGTATAAAATCAACCAGTCCTGAAAACTCTTTTCACTTGAGAATGAACCATGGAGGTTCGAAACGTTGTGCAACTTGTATAAATAAGTGTTATACATTCTAGAGTAATTCACTTGTTTTCTTCACCTTGAAATTACGAAAATGAGTTTTGGAGAACTCCTATTTCAGCTAAGCCCTGATGCTAAGAAAATAATTAGAGGGATAGAAGCCCTAAATCCGAAGATAGTAAATACATAATATGCGGTCATATACAATGAGACATATATATATATATATATATATATATATATATATATATATATATATATATATATATATATATATATATATTTATATATATATATATATATATATATTATATATATATATATATATATATATATATATATATATATATATATATATATATATATATATATCCCTACTCGCCGTCATAGGCCGGCTTCCTCGAAGAATCCCCACGTTTATTGCCAAATAGTTTCTTTACGTTGTTCATAATTAATGGGAATTAAGCCCCAGTAAGGTTGTATAGGGGTTGGTTGATGGCGAGACCAGGTGCTGGCGACCCAATATGTCCAGGACTCAAGGGTCGTCAGCGGCCAGCAGGCCACGAAGCCTTGCCAGAACCTCTTCATTGCTCATTATCGGCAAGAACTCCATATAGTCAGTCTGTGGATGATAAGAGTGTTATTAAGTCTCCATGTCTACCTATCTACATATTCACCTCACTATCTACACATCACAATCTCTCTCTCTCTCCTAACGCATATCCTAAAGGAGATCTATCAGGAGAAAGCGTCAAGCCATTACGACTATATAGCAATTGGAAGAGGTCAGGATAAGGATTTGGGATGGTACAGGGGAAAGGAATGGTGCCATCCACTTGGACGGTCAGGGATTGAACGCCATCCTGCAGGAAGCAAGACCGTTGCTCTACCGTCCTGTCCAAGGGGTTGGACACATATATCCTATAAGAAACTACAAGTTAAGAGCTGTTATTCTTCATTAGCAAAACTAAAGTCTAGATCTGTAAACAGATCTCTTGTTTAATGAGATTAACCCTTAGACGACGACGCACGTCAGGTGACGTCTAAAGCCTCACTGGACCGATACTACATTCATGCCTTTTAATTGGCACCTTTTGAAATTTAGTTAAATGATTCTACATTGAAATCCTTCTAATTATCCTGCAAGATTTGACTTGTTTCTTTTCAATTATTTCATAGCAAATAGATAAATCTTGTTAGTACATAAATGTAATTAATTAATAATTATTTTGAGACAATTTGTAAACTCGTATCCAATGTATATCAAGAATAAAAGTTAGTTAGTTTAGTTTAGTTCATTTATTATGCACCCCATACCCATCCCGTGGGCGATAGTGGAAAGGGTTACAGAGGCACATAATGGGCTCAGGGACTGAACCCCACAATTCATTTAGCTAAGCAAGTTACAATCTTGATGAGCTAGTTACAAAATTCAATATAAGTCGTCACATCAACAATGGGTTCGAGATCGACCTCAAGTACAGGTTCTAAATTAAGCAACTGACATATGTGGAGAGCTAGTGTCACAATTTATATGTTTGTCCTGCACACCCCCCCCACCCCATCCAGTGGGCAGCGGTGGATAGGTTACAATCACTTAGTTACTACCTACAGTTAGCAAACTGGGGATATTTGGCTAAAATTTCTGGTAGCAGATCATTTTGAATGAAATATTTACACATCGCTGGAACATTGGTTATAGAATTGTCTCTAAATTCACGTATCTTTTCGCACTCCATCACATAGTGACGGAGTGTGTGCGAATAATTTTGTTGACACAGTTTACATTTGGTCAGGTTTACATCGGCAGATAATGAGAATTCCCAGAGATACTTGTAACCGAGTCTAAGCCGAGCAGTAGTAACATCTAGAAGTCTGCTGATTTTATTGGATGATCCATAGATGTGTGGCTCCTCTTGCATGATAGTATGATGATAGATAGAATTACTGGTGTCAATTTCACTTTGCCTCAGATCTACAAGATCTTGTTGAAGTTCTCGGTGTACTGCTGCTCTCAGATTGCTCATTGACAATCCAAGGTTACACTCAACGGCTCCTTTAAAGGCAGATTCTTTGCCTAACTTATCAGCTCTATCATGCATCCGGAGGCCAACATGAGATGGAGACCACATGAAATGGACTCCGTTACCATCCTTAATAATTTTGTTGTATTTGTTTCTAGCTTCGGACACGAGCATGTTACAGTTATGTCTTAAAGAGTTGAGAGCATTTAAGGATGATAAGGAGTCACTGACAATTAATGTATCAAGTTTGGAGACTTGTACACATTTCAGTGCAAGGAGTAAGGCAAATAGTTCAGTCTGAAGGGTAGAGGCCCAGTTGTTTATACGGACTCCCCATTCAAAGTACAAGCCATCGCCCTTGTCAGAACAACTGCACTTCCAGCTGCACCCGTGGTGCGGTGTAGGGAACCATCAGTGTATATGATTTGAGAGAGAGAATGCTCTGTGGACAGAGCATCAATATGGCTTAAGGCGTTGAGCTTTCCCTAAAGACGAAACTTGGGCTGATCTCTAATTTGCTTTTTTGGGTGGAAAGGGAGGGATTAAAACTGGAAAGGGTGTAACCTCCCACGGTGCAGGAAAGTGCCGTTGTTGTTTCTCTTGGTACAAATCATGAACCTGATACATTCTGAGTTGAGTTCCAGTTTTTGTTATCCATTTGGAACAATGCTGATCTTCAATAAAGTAATTCTGGAGGGCTTCTGTGCAAGGATTAGGATGAGTTAGCCTAAGCATTTTTATACCAATTTGACAGTTAATTTCAGTAACACGGTCAACAACGCTCAGAATATTAAGTTCCTTTCTCATATTAAGTATCTTTGTGGTACGAGGGCACCCAAGGATTATCCTCAAGGCTTCGTTCTGCAATTTTTCAAGCCCTCCAAGCTTTCTTTCAGGCATCAAAACAAGCAGAGGTGCAGCATAATCCACTAAAGATCTGATGTATGCAAGGTACATCATTTTGACAATTCTGACATTGGCACCATAGCCTGAGTGATAACCTGCGACAGCCTTGAGAGCTCGGAGCCTCTCTTTATACTGACGACAGAGTCTGAATACAACAGGACCATACAATGGCACCTCAAGGCCAAGGTATTTGAATTTGTTTACATAGTCAAGCTGGGAGCCTTCAGACAGTTGTATCTTGCGAACAGCTCCTCCCTGCCTTGGTGGGCGCCGATTTAGTATCTTTGTTTTCTCTGCTGAGATAATTAAACCTAGATCCTGACATGAGTCTAATACAGAGTTAAGAGTGTTCTGCGTGTTGTTACCTATCGTTTGTTACTGCTCGTGATCCTACAACCATATAACTTAAGAGTCTAGGGATTTTACCACTGCGGTTGTCTAAAGCGGGTCACCCGTATAACTCCATAATAAGTAATGAGCAATAATATAAATATTTCTTTAGGAAAGAAGAAATATGCATAAGTTTAAACAATTATAATTTCATTAATATATACTTACAGATGATCACTATATTTCACTTATTACAACAAACAATATAAACTGTCTCTCCCAGAACAAATAACTACTAAAGACAAGAACAAAACTCAGACTTAACTCCAACAAGGTTCACCTCCGAGTCCCAGCCAGCGACTGACAAACTCTCGCTGCGACTCTACCCATAATCCTCCCCCCTCCGCCTCATCAGGATGAGGGATGGAAAATAATGACTTTTTAATATTTAAGACTAATTTAACCACCACTGGTTCTCAAAGTACATTATAATGTAAAATAAACATAATAGGTATTTCCAAAAATAATAAGTACAATGCTAACTGTGTAATTACTGTATATTATGAATCAATGAATATTTAAAAAGTAACATCTGGAGCTCCCAATTGAACATGTCCAGCAAAATCTCTTTCCCGAATCTAACAGGTAATAGACGTGTGAAGACACCACCGCGCTCCTGTACCCCTGACATTGCCACACCACACGATAATTATAATATATATATACATATACAGTTGAGAACAAAAGTTTATTTAAATTTATTACGTATTCAGCTATGAGTACGTAACACGTGTTAGCATACCCAGTGGTGTGTATCATTATATCATCAGCATAGCTAATGATGTGGACGTTGGGTTTGCTCGGTATAGAGTTTAACAGCGTGTTTATTAAGATATTAAAATAAGGTTATAACGAAATGTTTTTCTAAGTTTACCATAAAATAAATTTCTTTATTATATTAACAGAAAACTTTAAATTATGGGGAACATTTCTATCCTAATTTTAGGATTTGTTAAATATTTTAATTAAATTAATCTTAAATTATATATTTGTAAGGAAATGTGTCGAGTTCTTAATTTATTTTTCTATATCTTCTATATTTTAAATTTTTTAAAAATCAGTAAAAATATAAAATACATAATTCAAGAAAAGTTACGGAATATTCACTAAGAGGAATATTCACTGAGAGGTATACCCAGCTTCTCGGTGCATATATACTGAGAGTATACTTTAGTAGTGGACAATGTTCTGGACTAAAGTATACTTGCTGATTAGTCTATTAACAGTTGTGGTGGCCTTCATGACTCTCCTGAGGCTGACTCTTCATTCCCAAGATTTCAGCCGTCTGAGAAAATCCACAAGGGCTTCGAACCTTTGACCCCGGCATTGCCAGTCTCGTATTCTACCACTGAACCAACGTGACTGTTAAACTTATACAACTGGATTTCTATGCCACGGTCGTAGGATGGAAAAGCCCTGGTGGATTTGCTCACTCACGTTAGAGTGTTTCAACCATCTTACTGAGTAGAAGGTTTGTGTTAGTAATCCGCATGTAACTGTAACTGCAATATTAAGCAGTTACCGTGTGATCTCAGCCGGAAAATTTACGTGCCATTTCCTATCCAGGTTGAAATTACTAGAATTTGTGAATAATGATCTTCGTAGTAGTCAGTATCATCTGTATGTAATGAGTATTTTGCAGTTATCAGCATAAGTTACAGCTTTAGGGATGAGGTGTTGTAGATATAAGCAAAACGTAAGAAACATAAGAACATAAGAATGACTGCAACATAAGAATGAATGTAAGTGCAGAAGGCCATTGGCCCATACGAGGCTGCTCCCATTTAAATAACCCAATCTCATGCATATACAGCAGAGCTTCTACAACAAGAGACTATAAGCACACTGCCTTGTTGTATGTTGGTATCAATTAAATGGTTTCCATGTTCTGCTTCATTAAGGCAACCCTTAAAATTTGTTCTTGAAGGTGATCGATTATCAGGTGAAGAATGAAGTCAAGTGCTTGAAGCTTCGTCAGTAATGGAAGGTGTTACACCCAGACAGAGACACCGTATTGCCCATTGCATCATCACAGGTGATCATGGGTGTAGCCGGTAAGACAGGCCACTTAGTGGAGAGGTTCACGAGGACATCAACATCAGAAGGACGTCAAATGAAACTGTTTAGTCAACAACGGAGTGACAGCTGATGATGAAACAGTGATGTCACTTGTTCTGAGATTATTGTCTCAACAATTTTACCAGTGATTGACAGCAGTAACACTGATCTGTTATTGTTAGTAATTGACAGCAGTAACACTGGGGAGTGTGTCCTCAGCTACAGGAGTGTTGAGTGTGTCCTCAGCTACAAGAGTGTTGAGTGTGTCCTCAGCTACATGAGTGTTGAGTGTGTCCTCAGCTACAAGAGTGTTGAGTGTGTCATCAGCTACAGGAGTGTTGAGTGTGTCCTCAGCTACAGGAGTGTTGAGTGTGTCCTCAGCTACAGGAGTGTTGAGTGTTCCTCAGCTACAAGAGTGTTGAGTGTGTCCTCAGCTACAGGAGTGTTGAGTGTGTCCTCAGCTACAGGAGTGTTGAGTGTGTCCTCAACTACAGGAGTGTTGAGTGTGTCCTCAGCTACAAGAGTGTTGAGTGTGTCCACAGCTACAAGAGTGTTGAGTGTGTCCTCAGCTACAGGAGTGTTGAGTGTGTCCTCAGCTACAAGAGTGTTGAGTGTGTCCTCAGCTACAGGAGTGTTGAGTGTGTCCTCAGCTACAAGAGTGTTGAGTGTGTCCTCAGCTACAAGAGTGTTGAGTGTGTCCTCAGCTACAAGAGTGTTGAGTGTGTCCTCAGCTACAAGAGTGTTGAGTGTGTCCTCAGCTACAGGAGTGTTGAGTGTGTCCTCAGCTACAGGAGTGTTGAGTGTGTCCTCAGCTACAAGAGTGTTGAGTGTGTCCTCAGCTACAAAATTGTTGAGTGTGTCCTCAGCTACTGGAGTGTTGAGTGTGTCCTCAGCTACAGGAGTGTTGAGTGTGTCCTCAGCTACAAGAGTGTTGAGTGTGTCCTCAGCTACAGGAGTGTTGAGTGTGTCCTCAGCTACAAGAGTGTTGAGTGTGTCCTCATCTACAGGAGTGTTGAGTGTGTCCTCAGCTACAGGAGTGTTGAGTGTGTCCTCAGCTACAAGAGTGTTGAGTGTGTCCTCAGCTACAGGAGTGTTGAGTGTGTCCTCAGCTACAAGAGTGTTGAGGGTGTCCTCAGCTACATGAGTGTTGAGTGTGTCCTCAGCTACAAGAGTGTTGAGTGTGTCCTCAGCTACAAGAGTGTTGAGTGTGTCCTCAGCTACAGGAGTGTTGAGGGTGTCCTCAGCTACAGGAGTGTTGAGTGTGTCCTCAGCTACAGGAGTGTTGAGTGTGTCCTCAGCTACAAGAGTGTTGAGTGTGTCCTCATCTAGAGGAGTGTTGAGTGTGTCCTCAGCTACAAGAGTGTTGAGTGTGTCCTCAGCTACAAGAGTGTTGAGGGTGTCCTCAGCTACAGGAGTGTTGAGTGTGTCCTCAGCTACATGAGTGTTGAGTGTGTCCTCAGCTACAGGAGTGTTGAGTGTGTCCTCAGCTACAAGAGTGTTGAGTGTCCTCAGCTACAAGAGTGTTGAGTGTGTCCTCAGCTACAGGAGTGTTGAGTGTGTCCTCAGCTACATGAGTGTTGAGTGTGTCCTCAGCTACAAGAGTGTTGAGTGTGTCCTCAGCTACAGGAGTGTTGAGTGTGTCCTCAGCTACAGGAGTGTTGAGTGTGTCCTCAGTTACAGGAGTGTTGAGTGTGTCCTCAGCTACAGGAGTGTTGAGTGTGTCCTCAGCTACAAGAGTGTTGAGTGTCCTCAGCTACAAGAGTGTTGAGTGTGTCCTCAGCTACAAGAGTGTTGAGTGTGTCCTCAGCTACAAGAGTGTTGAGTGTGTCCTCAGCTACAGGTGTGGGGAAAACCTGACTCCAATAACCAATAAATTGTTTTGGGCTCTGAGACCCAGTAACTAATAATTAAATAAATGTAAATATATATACTTCGATAGCTATGAAGGACCACCACTTTTTGAGAAAAAGTGGAAAACAAAGAGACAATGGAAAAACTGATCTTAGGAACTAGTGTCCTATGGATCTTGGTAAAACTGTAATGATTATATAAATGGAGTCAAATTAACAACACAAAATTGGGGGGTTACATGCTAAAGATTAATACATCCCTAGCATTATTCTGGTGCTGGTTCTTCACCAGAGTAAATCAAATGTGAGAGTAAAAATATAGAATATATAATATTGATGGAGGTAAATGCACCTCAATATACTACTAAAATGTTGAACAGCATCAGTAAATCAAAGGGTTAGTATAATTGATCTCTTTAAGAGATCACTACTGTAACTATGGAGTTATTGCTACTGATGGAAAAATGGACAGCTTAGCTGTGATCTAGGAAGAAGTGATCGGTTGCTACACTCCACCGACGACGTGTTGCATAGGGTAAATTGTTGCACAGAACGGTGGGGAAGCCTAGCACCTCGGTTGAAGTCGCCTTGGTACTGAAAGGCAATTACATTGTAGAAATCTTCTACACAATAGGTAATTACATTTACATCCTAAATCATGAGGATGACGGTAGTAAGTTATCAGTTAATGTCTGAACAATTTGTATCCAAGCATTGTAAATTTTTTTCATAGAGATAAACTGATAATCATCTAATTAGATGGTAAATTTAATTAAGACACGTACTATATTTTGTTGGTTTGCATTCGGCCTAACGACTGCTAACCTAAATGTTAATAGTGGCCACATAATAACAAAAAGGGTAAACTTAGCAGCCGAGCCTCGTGTCGTTGATGTGAAGACTTGAGCAATTCTTCGTCCTCCTGCTGCTGCTTGAAAGACGTTGACTCTACAGTTGCTCGTATACTAGTCTGTGACACGGCTATGTTGTGCCAAATAACGTGGCACCGCTCAACTGATCGTGAGAGCGAAATAAATAGGTCGAAACACAACTCTGCTACACGCTGTTAATGGCGTCCGTGCTCTCGTCCCGTGTCACTTCGCTTTGATGTCCAAAGGGCTTGGAAAGGATGGGGGAGGTAGAGGGATGGGGAGATGAAATTCAGGAAGAGGATATGGGTGTAGAGAGAGAGGAGGATTGAAAGTTCGGTGGCCTGTCCACCATGGGTTGACATATGTGTATGTGTCGTTTGTTTGTGTATGTGTTATGTTGGGTTGTCAGTACATTGGCTGGGGGGGCTAGTGTTTGTGACCTTGTTGGTGTCCTCAAGCACTAGAGCCGATGGAGTTGGCTGAGGGAGGCTAATCTTAACAACATCAGGGTAGTCACACCTCTGACATCACGACAAATGGTTTTTTGGTTTTATATTTTTTTTTGTAGTAGTTTTATTTGTTTATATATATTTTTTTTTTTTTTTTTTTTTTTTTTTTTTAATTCTTCATTTGGTGTAGATCGGGTCCGGGATGGGCCACTCATCAGGGTCGTCTGGCAGGCCGCTAAGTATTTGAGGTCTTGGGAAGGCCTCATCGTGGATGTGTCTGATCACTTTTTGTTGGAGAGTGATTCTTCTGGTTCTGTGTGGTGGTTCGCGGATCTCGTAGTCGCTGGTGGTGTTTTCTGCTACGTAGGGATCTTCGGGGTCTGGGATATACATATTCTTCATGCGGTACAGCTGTCTTCTGGCCAGGTAGCTGAGCCTGATGTTCATTGGCTTCATGTTGAGCGTTTCATGGATTTGGTCAGTTCTTACTCTATCCATCAGTGTCAGGCCCTCCGCGAAGCGAAGTGCCTTATTTTGTACCCGTTGGATCTTCAGCATGTTGGATTTGTTGGTGAGGTTCAGGGGGACGTAAGGGTATTCAAGGCTAGGCCTTATAATCATTCTGTACAGGTGGAGCTTGATGTGGGATGGGGCTTGCTTGAAGCGGAAGAGTCTCGCCAGCGAACCACGAGCCATTGCTGTCTTCTGGGATACAAACTGGGAGGAGTTGAGTAGCCTGTTGAAGTTGTATCCGAGCACTGTGTTGGAGTTTGAGATGGCTATGGGTTCGCCCCTGATTCTTATCCCTCCCTCATTTTCGATTGAGAAGGCCATACATCCGACAGTGCTTAATTGGATCTTTTCTGGGTTAGTGGTGATCAAGTGACGCGCTCCCTCTTCCTCCTGCTCCTTATTGCGCATGCGCGGCTTTCGAGCGTAAATGAATATGTATTTATTGCAATTGACTAAGGAAGGAAGAGGTAATAGCAAGTATTAATATCACATTAAATTCTTCTATGATAAAATAGAAGTTCTAGTAACATAAATTGGCTTACTAAAAGTTGTGCAGCCAATCGAGGAAATTAAAGTAAAATAATTTTCATCAAAGTAATTTCCTCTACAATGTTTAAATGTTAGTTAAATAAGGGAGTTCCAGTAAGTAATAGTATACTACGAAATCAAAGTTAACTATTTTAGTAAATGAAAGGATAAAGTGGATTCTTGTTATAAATCCACTAAATGTGGAGAAAATTCATGTTGCTGCCTGTCGTTCCTCACGTACTAGGAAGAATTTGGCAATGAATAAATCATGATAATGATTAAATATATAAGTTAGTAATTTTAGTAACTACTTTGGTTAATTCAAAGGTTGTATAAATACAATGATGTATAGAACTGTTGGTTATTTCCAACATAACTCCGGGGAGAGAAAACTCGGGTCGTAGTTCAGGTATTAGTACTAACGTACACCTGTTTCTCTATCCTGAAGTTATATTCATGGGTTAGTAGGTTAGTACGTACCTAACGAATGTCCCGAATCTGTGGTAGATGACTAAGTCAACATGGGGACGTAAATAAACATTGAAAATTATTGAATAATTCCTTTGTAAGATACAGAAGGAAACTAACAAAAATAATTATGAATAGTTGGATCATTTAAGATTAAGGAGACCTCATCAATACAGTGAGGCTACTGTCCAAGGTCACTATGACTCGTAACTAATTACTGGACGTCAACTCATCACTGCATCAGTATGATCACCTCAAGTTTAAATGATAATTTATCTACTCTTGAATAGAATCAAAATATTGTTTAAGTTTCTGTTTGCAGTTCTGAGCAGCGACTCTTGATGGTCTTGTGCTCGGTTGAGTAGAATCATTGTTATCTGAAACTTGGGTTACAGGTAAATTTGTAGAACACTCGTGTTCTGCTAACTCTAAAGGTACTAATTTTTCTAGTGTTTTCAAGGTAGTATTGCCTCGACACTGAACTTTAACAATTCGTAATACACCATGGCGGTCAGGATGGATATCAACAATTTTACCTATAGGCCAATCTGACCTGGGTCCATCACTGTCTACTAGGACAAGATCATCTGGTTTAAGTTGAACTTTATTGTATGGGCTTGCAGCTCCATAATGATATTCTCTTAAAGCAGTTAAATATTCACGTGTCCAGACCTCATTCCACTTCTCTATTACTCTGGAAAGGTGTCTATAACTTTCCACCAAGTCACTTGCTTTGACACACGAAGGTCAGCTGGATCCTCGTCTCCTAGAGATATTAGAGGGCTCAGAAGACCACCATGAATCAAATGAGAGGGCTTAGGGGTTCTCTTTGGGAGAAATCTTCTGTTAAGTAGGTTAGAGGTCTGTTGTTGACTCGTGCTTCAATTTCCACGACAAGGTCTGTAACTCGGTGAGATTAATTTTCTGCCTGTGTAAGGTTTTTCTTAGGCATTTCTTAACAGTTCCCACCATTCTTTCGTAAAAACCGCCATGCCATGGGCTCTTGGAGGAATAAATTTCCAATAGCATTGTCTCTGTTTGAGCACAGAGTGTACTTCTGGATGGTTCCATATTTCTTGTAAGCAAGCTTCTCCTGCCACGAAGTTAGATCCATTATCCGAGATCATTAATTTTGGGCAAGATCTTCGTGCAGCAAATCTGCGAAAGGCTTGCAGAAAGGCTTCTGCACTCATGTCAGAAGTGACTTCTAAATGTACTCCGCGTGTGGTAGCACACGTGAAAAGGCAAATGTAGGCTTTCACTGGAATCTTGTCCGGTGTGCCTGTTAAAATTAGTGCTCCTGTATAGTCGACACCTGTGGTTTCAAAGGGACGAAGGTGTACGACTCGCTCCTTAGGTAGGGGCGGTGGACCTGGATAAGGACACACTCGAGCATCATATCTCTTGCAGATTATACAAGACTTGATTAAAGATTTAACAGTTTGGCGACCTTGGGGAAGCCAAAAACGTTGTCTGATTTCAGTAAGAGTATCTAATACTCCACCATGCAATGTATTATGCTCATGGTAATGTAAAACTATGAGTTTAGTAATGATGTGGTGACGTGGAAGAAGTATAGGATTCTTCGTATCTAAATTTATTTCTGCATGAAGCAGACGTCCGCCTCTCAAAATGTTATAGTTGTCTGAGTCAAGCCAAATGCCCAGAGACTTACTCAACCTTTCTGGGAGATGTTCATATTCCTTCCCATAAGTCTCTTGTTGAGCTTGTTTGACCCAATATTTGATGGAACTAGGAAATCGATACTTGATCCCCATCTTGTTGATGAAATCAAATACCATTTCTGTAACTCTTAGTAATTTACTTAAACTGGAATAGCGATGAGGATTGATAGCTAAAATTCGAGGGGGTTCTGGATCCACAACAGGGGTAGTGATATTGGTCACAATGACTTGCGGCTTCTGTTGGGGCCACTGACCACTAACTAGCCATTGGGTCCATTAAACCACATCTCGGTTTTAACTAATTGCTTTAAAGTCAAACCTCTGGATAAATAGTCAGCTGGATTGTCCTTGGTTGGGACATGTCTTAATTTATAACCAGCAGACAATTCACGAATTTCCCTTACTCGATTGCTGACATAGGGAGTTTTGTTGTTGTCATTTTTTACCCACTGCAATACTGCTTCATTGTCCGACCACACTACTATTTCACCAAGGTGAACATTACTGAGGGTTTTGATCAGGCAATGGGCCAGTCTTACACCTACTAATAAGGCAGTTAATTCCATTTGGGTAGTGACCTCCTTTTAATCGGGCTACCCTTGCCTTAGATGTAAGCAAAAATGATTGTTGAGTATTAACTAGATAGGCTACTGAGCCATACGCTTTGCCTGAAGCATCGCAGAATACATGTAAATTTGTGGTGAATTTAGTCCTAAGGTATTTCGAGGAAACTGTAGAATACTAAGTTTGTTGTAATCAGGAATCAACTGCTGCCATTTTTCTTGAGATCCTCCGGCAACGTTTCATCCCACCTCAAATTCCTTTGCCAGCACTCCTGCATAAGGAGTTTACCCTTAATTAGTATAGGACTGAGTAGGCCTAAAGGGTCAAATGGCTTGCTGACATGGGAGAGTAGTTTTCTCATGGTTAGAGGTGAATGTTTGATCTCCACTGACTTGATATTCAATTTGTCTGTGGAAGTATTCCACTCCATACCTAAGACTTTCAATTTATGAGGTACCTTATAATCAGGGAATTCTTCCTCGATTATTTGGTTGAGTTGTTTATTATTGGAGGCCCACGACTGTAGGGGCATGTTAGCTCCCAAAAGTTCACGATTAGCCTCATGGTAATTTCCACTAGTTTATTCTCATCATTAGTGGTTCCTTGAAAATTGTCAACATATAAATTGTTGCTAATCTCAGTCTTGTAGGGGCTATTAGACTTCTTGAGATGTGTATCCAGAGTAGCCTGGAGTAAGAATGGTGAAGATGTCGCTCCGAACAGTACTGAGGCAAATCTATAAGTAATGATTTCACTATTAGGATCCTGTGGATCTTTCACCCATAGAAATTTAGTAAAATTACGATCCGTCTCTTGTAAGCCTACTCTTAAAAAGGCCTTACTAATGTCGGCCGTATAGGCAAAAACACCAGAGCGAAATCGTAATAAGACATCTTGTAGTCTTTGGGTTAGGCTAGGTCCAGTTTGTAGACAATCATTTAGTGACACGCTGTCTGCCTTTAATTTGGCACTACAATTAAATACAATCCTGATTGGTGTTGTAACTGAATCTTTCAGGACAGCATGATGTGGCAAATAATGGCCTGTCTTATGGTTGTCTTCTTCAACAACTTCTATAAATTTGTTAGCAAGTTGTTGCTGTATTAAAGCATGATACAGTTGCAATTTATCTGGTTGCTTCCGTAGCCTAGCTAATTGAGAATTTAATTGGGTTGAGGCCATGAAATATTTACTGGAAGCTGTGGGTGGTTCAGCTTCCAGGGAGTCTCACCCAATATTGATTATCTTGGAAAATCACAGTATCAAGATATTGTTGATACGTCCATGTGTCATCTGGACTGGGTTGATCAGGGACTATGCCTAAGGTGTCCAAATCCCATAATTTATGAACAGGGGGATTGACTCATCATCCTCGGTTTCGTCTCTGACATGTAGTGGTGACTGCTCTAGGCCTAGTCATGCAACTATTGAATTAGTTGGTTGATTACTAGTAGATTTAGAATGTTGTTGGATCAACACCGGTCCTGTGAGTAGTTTACCCCCAGCTGACAGCAACAAGTTTACACCTCGTTGCCTGGTGCATCCAGTAATAAATCTATAATAAAGTCAGCTCCAATAAGAATACCTACATCGTTGAGACAGTCTGTATTATTTTATGATCTGCTAGCCTAATACCGCTGCGTTTAAGAAATTTGACTGTTTGAGCAAGACCTGTAACATGTAAATCTGAGGGGATCTTGTCAACGACTATGGCTTGAATTGGGCTGGTGCAGCCTCCTAAACGTACCAAGACTTTAACAACCTGGTAGTCACGAGGTCCACTATTGGTTAGGAATCCAGAGATATTCAAATTCACTCGAGCAATAGGCTTCAGTTTCAACTGATCAACTAGCTGTTGAGAAATAAAGGTTTTCTGCGAACCTTGGTCAAAGAGACCACGAGTGGAAATCCTAGATCCTTATTGATTAATTTTAATTGAGCTGTTGGTAACGTAGTTGTGTTAGTCGACTCTGTTGCAAGTACACTTATGTCTTGATGCACTTTGCAATACTGTACAGAAGTAGAATTTGTAGTCTTCTTATGAGGATTGTTTGATCTTGATTGATCACTACCACACAAGGAATAATGGTGTCTACCCTTGTGGCACTTGTTGCACATACGTAAGGAGACAGTACAGCTATTGGGGTCATGAGGACCCGTGCACCTTGTGCATCTGTGTAATTCTTGCAAACGATGAATTCGGGTGTTATGGTCTGGATAAGTACTACACTTATAAGTAAGATGTTCATTATTGCAGAACAAACACTTCTTCACTGTAGGAGAAGTCGTAGGAGTGGTGCTCACTACGGGGTTTATAGGGTTCACTGTGTATGTACCTACATTTCCAGATTTCCATTTCGGAGATGATTTATTGAGATCTGGTTTTACTACAGTAGTTGCAGTACGTTGGGGTTTATGATGAGAGTTAGTAGAGAAGTTTGAAACACTCTTCCCATCTTGGTTGCTCTTTGTCTTTCGACTAGGGTATGTAAACCTTCTGTAATTTCATTCATGGACAGAGAGGTTTTATTGTACATAGTACACAATTTATCTAAAGTCTCTCTTGGTAATTTGCGCCTTACAACTACTTTGTCATCCATTCAGCAGTCTGAATTTGGACTTTAAGGCTTAAGGCCTTGAGTAAAGACTCTCTCTAGTCTGAAAGTTTGGAGAGAATCTGTAGAATTATTAGCAGATGGTAAATCCAGCAATTTTTGGACTAGGATAGTAACATTCTTTTCCTTGTTATCGTAGTTGCCTTTAAGCAATTGAACAGCTAGGTCGTAACCATCACTGGTCAGTTTTATGTTAGATATTACCTTCAAGCTTCATTCATTCCGTAACAAGCCTTGTAAATAAGTGAACTTAGTTGTTTGAGGGATGTAGTTTTAGAGTCTACTGCATCCACGATTTACTCCAGAAATCATCCCAACTCTCATTCTCGTTACCAGAGAATGTGGGTATATTGATCTGAGGTATTTGACATCAGGATCTGGATGTGCAGTAGAGCTGTTATTAATTTGTTTTTAGCAATTTGCCTTTTGAAGGGTTGAAGTTTAGCCTGTACATCATCTTCGTACTGGGCTAAATTTTACAATGTCCTCAAGTTCAGTTTCACCTATTNGTCCTCAGCTACAGGAGTGTTGAGTGTGTCCTCAGCTACAGGAGTGTTGAGTGTGTCCTCAGCTACAGGAGTGTTGAGTGTGTCCTCAGCTACAGGAGTGTTGAGTGTGTCCTCAGCTACAGGAGTGTTGAGTGTGTCCTCAGCTACAGGAGTGTTGAGTGTGTCCTCAGCTACAGGAGTGTTGAGTGTGTCCTCAGCTACACGAGTGTTGAGTGTGTCCTCAGCTACAGGAGTGTTGAGTGTGTCCTCAGCTACAGGAGTGTTGAGTGTGACTCAGCTACAGGAGTGTTGAGTGTGTCCTCAGCTACAGGATGTTGAGTGTGTCCTCAGCTACAGGAGTGTTGAGTGTGTCCTCAGCTACAGGAGTGTTGAGTGTGTCCTCAGCTACAGGAGTGTTGAGTGTGTCCTCAGCTACAGGAGTGTTGAGTGTGTCCTCAGCTACAGGAGTGTTGAGTGTGTCCTCAGCTACAGGAGTGTTGAGTGGGACAGGGGAGTGTTGTGGTGTCCTCAGCTACAGGAGTGTTGAGTGTGTCCTCAGCTACAGGTGTGTTGAGTGTGTCCTCAGCTACAGGAGTGTTGAGTGTGTCCTCAGCTACACGATGTTGAGTGTGTCCTCAGCTACAGAAGTGTTGAGTGTGTCCTCATTTACAGGAGTGTTGAGTGTGTCCTCAGGAACAGGAGTGTTGAGTGTGACTTCAGCTACAGGAGCGTTGAGTGTGTCCTCAGCTACACGATGTTGAGTGTGTCCTCAGCTAAAGGAGTGTTGAGTGTGTCCTCAGCTACAGGAGTGTTGAGTGTGTCCTCAGCTACAGGAGTGTTGAGTGTGTCCTCAGCTACAGGAGTGTTGAGTGTGACCTCAGCTACAGGAGCGTTGAGTGTGTCCTCAGCTACACGATGTTGAGTGTGTCCTCAGCTACAGGAGTGTTGAGTGTGTCCTCAGCTACAAGAGTGTTGAGTGTGTCCTCAGCTACAAGAGTGTTGAGTGTGTCCTCAGCTACAAGAGTGTGAGTGTGTCCTCAGCTACACGATGTTGAGTGTGTCCTCAGCTACACGAGTGTGAGTGTGTCCTCAGCTACAGGAGTGTTGAGTGTGTCCTCAGCTACAGGAGTGTTGAGTGTGTCCTCAGCTACAGGAGTGTGAGTGTGTCCTCAGCTACAGGAGTGTTGAGTGTGACCTCAGCTACAGGAGCGTTGAGTGTGTCCTCAGCTACACGTGTTGAGTGTGTCCTCAGCTACAGGAGTGTTGAGTGTCCTCAGCTACAGGAGTGTTGAGTGTGTCCTCAGCTACAGGAGTGTTGAGTGTGTCCTCAGCTACAGGAGTGTTGAGTGTGTCCTCAGCTACACGATGTTGAGTGTGTCCTCAGCTACACGATGTTGAGTGTGTCCTCAGCTACAGGAGTGTTGAGTGTGTCCTCAGCTACAGGAGTGTTGAGTGTGTCCTCAGCTACAGGAGTGTTGAGTGTGTCCTCAGCTACAGGAGTGTTGAGTGTGTCCTCAGCTACAGGAGTGTTGAGTGTGTCCTCAGCTACAGGAGTGTTGAGTGTGTCCTCAGCTACAAGAGTTGAGTGTGTCCTCAGCTACAGGAGTGTGAGTGTGTCCTCAGCTACAGGAGTGTTGAGTGTGTCCTCAGCTACAGGAGTGTTGAGTGTGTCCTCAGCTACAGGAGTGTTGAGTGTGTCCTCAGCTACAGGAGTGTTGAGTGTGTCCTCAGCTACAGGAGTTGAGTGTGTCCTCAGCTACAGGAGTGTTGAGTGTGTCCTCAGCTACAGGAGTGTTGAGTGTGTCCTCAGCTACAGGAGTGTTGAGTGTGTCCTCAGCTACACGATGTTGAGTGTGTCCTCAGCTACAGGAGTGTTGAGTGTGTCCTCAGCTACAGGAGTGTTGAGTGTGTCCTCAGCTACAGGAGTGTTGAGTGTGTCCTCAGCTACAAGAGTGTTGAGTGTGTCCTCAGCTACAGGAGTGTTGAGTGTGTCCTCAGCTACAGGAGTGTTGAGTGTGTCCTCAGCTACAGGTGTTGAGTGTGTCCTCAGCTACAGGAGTGTTGAGTGTGTCCTCAGCTACACGAGTGTTGAGTGTGTCCTCAGCTACAGAAGTGTTGAGTGTGTCCTCAGCTACAGGAGTGTTGAGTGTGTCCTCAGCTACAGGAGTGTTGAGTGTGTCCTCAGCTACAGGAGTGTTGTGTGTCCTCAGCTACAGGAGGTTGAGTGTGTCCTCAGCTACAGGAGTGTGAGTGTGTCCTCAGCTACAGGAGTGTTGAGTGTGTCCTCAGCTACAGGAGTGTTGAGTGTGTCCTCAGCTACAGGAGTGTTGAGTGTGTCCTCAGCTACAGGAGTGTTGAGTGTGTCCTCAGCTACACGAGTGTTGAGTGTGTCCTCAGCTACAGGAGTGTTGAGTGTGTCCCTACAGGAGTGTTGAGTGTGTCCTCAGCTACAAGAGTGTTGAGTGTGTCCTCAGCTACAGGAGTGTTGAGTGTGTCCTCAGCTACAAGAGTGTTGAGTGTGTCCTCAGCTACAGGAGTGTTGAGTGTGTCCTCAGCTACAGGATGTTGAGTGTGTCCTCAGCTACAGGAGTGTTGAGTGTGTCCTCAGCTACAGGAGTGGAGTGTGTCCTCAGCTACAGAGTGTTGAGTGTGTCCTCAGCTACAGGAGTGTTGAGTGTGTCCTCAGCTACAGGAGTGTTGAGTGTGTCCTCAGCTACAGGAGTGTTGAGTGTGTCCTCAGCTACAGGATGTTGAGTGTGTCCTCAGCTACAGGAGTGTTGAGTGTGTCCTCAGCTACAGGAGTGTTGAGTGTGTCCTCAGCTACAGGAGTGTTGAGTGTGTCCTCAGCTACAGGAGTGTTGAGTGTGTCCTCAGCTACAGGAGTGTTGAGTGTGTCCTCAGCTACACGATGTTGAGTGTGTCCTCAGCTACAGGAGTGTTGAGTGTGTCCTCAGCTACAGGAGTGTTGAGTGTGTCCTCAGCTACAGGAGTGTTGAGTGTGTCCTCAGCTACAGGAGTGTTGAGTGTGTCCTCAGCTACAGGAGTGTTGAGTGTGTCCTCAGCTACAGGAGTGTTGAGTGTGTCCTCAGCTACAGGAGTGTTGAGTGTGTCCTCAGCTACAGGAGTGTTGTGAGTGTGTCCTCAGCTACACGATGTGAGTGTGTCCTCAGCTACAGGAGTGTTGAGAGTGTGTCCTCAGCTACAGGAGTGTTGAGTGTGTCCTCAGCTACAGGAGTGTTGAGTGTGTCTCAGCTACAGGAGTATTGAGTGAGTGTGTCCTCAGCTACAAGAGTGTTGAGTGTGTCCTCAGCTACAGGAGTGTTGAGTGTGTCCTCAGCTACAGGAGTGTTGAGTGTGTCCTCAGCTACAGGAGTGTTGAGTGTGTCCTCAGCTACAGGAGTGTTGAGTGTCCTCAGCTACACGAGTTGAGTGTGTCCTCAGCTACAGAGTGTTGAGTGTGTCCTCAGCTACAGGAGTGTTGAGTGTGTCCTCAGCTACAGGAGTGTTGAGTGTGTCCTCAGCTACAGGAGTGTTGAGTGTGTCCTCAGCTACAGGAGTGTTGAGTGTGTCCTCAGCTACAGGATGTTGAGTGTGTCCTCAGCTACAGGAGTGTTGAGTGTGTCCTCAGCTACAGGAGTGTGAGTGTGTCCTCAGCTACAGAGTGTTGAGTGTGTCCTCAGCTACAGAGTGTTGAGTGTGTCCTCAGCTACAGGAGTGTTGAGTGTGTCCTCAGCTACAGGAGTGTTGAGTGTGTCCTCAGCTACAGGAGTTGTTGTGTCCTCAGCTACAGGAGTGTTGAGTGTGTCCTCAGCTACAGGAGTGTTGAGTGTGTCCTCAGCTACAGGAGTGTTGAGTGTGTCCTCAGCTACAAGAGTGTTGAGTGTGTCCTCAGCTACAGGAGTGTTGAGTGTGTCCTCAGCTACAGGAGTGTTGAGTGTGTCCTCAGCTACAGGAGTGTTGAGTGTGTCCTCAGCTACAGGAGTGTTGAGTGTGTCCTCAGCTACAGGAGTGTTGAGTGTGTCCTCAGCTACAGGAGTGTTGAGTGTGTCCTCAGCTACAGGAGTGTTGAGTGTGTCCTCAGCTACAGAGTGTTGAGTGTGTCCTCAGCTACAGGAGTGTTGAGTGTGTCCTCAGCTACAGGAGTGTTGAGTGTGTCCTCAGCTACAGGAGTGTTGAGTGTGTCCTCAGCTACAGGAGTGTTGAGTGTGTCCTCAGCTACAGGAGTGTTGAGTGTGTCCTCAGCTACAGGAGTGTTGAGTGTGTCCTCAGCTACAGGAGTGTTGAGTGTGTCCTCAGCTACAGGAGTGTTGAGTGTGTCCTCAGCTACAGGAGTGTTGAGTGTGTCCTCAGCTACAGGAGTGTTGAGTGTGTCCTCAGCTACAGGAGTGTTGAGTGTGTCCTCAGCTACAGGAGTGTTGAGTGTGTCCTCAGCTACAGGAGTGTTGAGTGTGTCCTCAGCTACAGGAGTGTTGAGTGTGTCCTCAGCTACAGGAGTGTTGAGTGTGTCCTCAGCTACACGAGTGTTGAGTGTGTCCTCAGCTACAGGAGTGTTGAGTGTGTCCTCAGCTACAGGAGTGTTGAGTGTGTCCTCAGCTACAGGAGTGTTGAGTGTGTCCTCAGCTACAGGAGTGTTGAGTGTGTCCTCAGCTACAGGAGTGTTGAGTGTGTCCTCAGCTACAGGAGTGTTGAGTGTGTCCTCAGCTACAGGAGTGTTGAGTGTGTCCTCAGCTACAGGAGTGTTGAGTGTGTCCTCAGCTACAGGAGTGTTGAGTGTGTCCTCAGCTACAGGAGTGTTGAGTGTGTCCTCAGCTACAGGAGTGTTGAGTGTGTCCTCAGCTACAGAGTGTTGAGTGTGTCCTCAGCTACAGGAGTGTTGAGTGTGTCCTCAGCTACAGGAGTGTTGAGTGTGTCCTCAGCTACAGGAGTGTTGAGTGTGTCCTCAGCTACAGGAGTGTTGAGTGTGTCCTCAGCTACAGGAGTGTTGAGTGTGTCCTCAGCTACAGGAGTGTTGAGTGTGTCCTCAGCTACAGGAGTGTTGAGTGTGTCCTCAGCTACAGGAGTGTTGAGTGTGTCCTCAGCTACAGGAGTGTTGAGTGTGTCCTCAGCTACAGGAGTGTTGAGTGTGTCCTCAGCTACAGGAGTGTTGAGTGTGTCCTCAGCTACAGGAGTGTTGAGTGTGTCCTCAGCTACACGATGTTGAGTGTGTCCTCAGCTACAGAAGTGTTGAGTGTGTCCTCATTTACAGGAGTGTTGAGTGTGTCCTCAGCTACAGGAGTGTTGAGTGTGACCTCAGCTACAGGAGCGTTGAGTGTGTCCTCAGCTACACGATGTTGAGTGTGTCCTCAGCTACAGGAGTGTTGAGTGTGTCCTCAGCTACAG
This sequence comes from Procambarus virginalis, assembly GCA_020271785.1. Taxonomy (NCBI): domain Eukaryota; kingdom Metazoa; phylum Arthropoda; class Malacostraca; order Decapoda; family Cambaridae; genus Procambarus; species Procambarus virginalis. The sequence continues at coordinate 13,772 of WNGS01001195.1, read as the reverse complement.
GAGTGTTGAGTGTGTCCTCAGCTACAGGAGTGTTGAGTGTGTCCTCAGCTACAGGAGTGTTGAGTGTGTCCTCAGCTACAGGAGTGTTGAGTGTGTCCTCAGCTACAGGATGTTGAGTGTGTCCTCAGCTACAGGAGTGTTGAGTGTGTCCTCAGCTACAGGAGTGTTGAGTGTGTCCTCAGCTACAAGAGTGTTGAGTGTGTCCTCAGCTACAAGAGTGTTGAGTGTGTCCTCAGCTGCAAGAGTGTTGAGTGTGTCCTCAGCTACACGATGTTGAGTGTGTCCTCAGCTACACGATGTTGAGTGTGTCCTCATCTACACGATGTTGAGTGTGTCCTCAGCTACACGATGTTGAGTGCGTCCTCAGCTACAGGAGTGTTGAGTGTGTCCTCAGCTACAGGAGTGTTGAGTGTGTCCTCAGCTACAGGAGTGTTGAGTGTGTCCTCAGCTACAGGAGTGTTGAGTGTGTCCTCAGCTACAGGAGTGTTGAGTGTGTCCTCAGCTACAGGATGTTGAGTGTGTCCTCAGCTACAGGAGTGTTGAGTGTGTCCTCAGCTACAGGAGTGTTGAGTGTGTCCTCAGCTACAGGAGTGTTGAGTGTGTCCTCAGCTACAGGATGTTGCGTGTGTCCTCAGCTACAGGAGTGTTGAGTGTGTCCTCAGCTACACGATGTTGAGTGTGTCCTCAGCTACAGGAGTGTTGAGTGTGTCCTCAGCTACAGGAGTGTTGAGTGTGTCCTCAGCTACAGGAGTGTTGAGTGTGTCCTCAGCTACAGGAGTGTTGAGTGTGTCCTCAGCTACAGGAGTGTTGAGTGTGTCCTCAGCTACAGGAGTGTTGAGTGTGTCCTCAGCTACAGGAGTGTTGAGTGTGTCCTCAGCTACAGGAGTGTTGAGTGTGTCCTCAGCTACAGGAGTGTTGAGTGTGTCCTCAGCTACAGGAGTGTTGAGTGTGTCCTCAGCTACAGAGTGTTGAGTGTGTCCTCAGCTACAGGAGTGTTGAGTGTGTCCTCAGCTACACGATGTTGAGTGTGTCCTCAGCTACAGAGTGTTGAGTGTGTCCTCAGCTACAGGAGTGTTGAGTGTGTCCTCAGCTACAGGAGTGTTGAGTGTGTCCTCAGCTACAGGAGTGTTGAGTGTGTCCTCAGCTACACGATGTTGAGTGTGTCCTCAGCTACAGGAGTGTTGAGTGTGTCCTCAGCTACAGGAGTGTTGAGTGTGTCCTCAGCTACAGGAGTGTTGAGTGTGTCCTCAGCTACAGGAGTGTTGAGTGTGTCCTCAGCTACAGGAGCGTTGAGTGTGTCCTCAGCTACACGATGTTGAGTGTGTCCTCAGCTACAGGAGTGTTGAGTGTGTCCTCAGCTACAAGAGTGTTGAGTGTGTCCTCAGCTACAGAGTGTTGAGTGTGTCCTCAGCTACAGAGTGTTGAGTGTGTCCTCAGCTACAGAGTGTTGAGTGTGTCCTCAGCTACACGATGTTGAGTGTGTCGTCAGCTACACGATGTTGAGTGTGTCCTCATCTACACGATGTTGAGTGTGTCCTCAGCTACACGATGTTGAGTGCGTCTTCAGCTACAGGAGTGTTGAGTGTGTCCTCAGCTACAGGAGTGTTGAGTGTGTCCTCAGCTACAGGAGTGTTGAGTGTGTCCTCAGCTACAGGAGTGTTGAGTGTGTCCTCAGCTACAGGAGTGTTGAGTGTGTCCTCAGCTACACGATGTTGAGTGTGTCCTCAGCTACAGGAGTGTTGAGTGTGTCCTCAGCTACAGGAGTGTTGAGTGTGTCCTCAGCTACAGGAGTGTTGAGTGTGTCCTCAGCTACAGGAGTGTTGAGTGTGTCCTCAGCTACAGGAGTGTTGAGTGTGTCCTCAGCTACACGATGTTGAGTGTGTCCTCAGCTACAGGAGTGTTGAGTGTGTCCTCAGCTACAGGAGTGTTGAGTGAGTGTGTCCTCAGCTACAGGAGTATTGAGTGAGTGTGTCCTCAGCTACAGGAGTGTTGAGTGTGTCCTCAGCTACAGGAGTGTTGAGTGTGTCCTCAGCTACAGGAGTATTGAGTGAGTGTGTCCTCAGCTACAGGAGTGTTGAGTGTGTCCTCAGCTACAGGAGTGTTGAGTGTGTCCTCAGCTACAGGAGTGTTGAGTGTGTCCTCAGCTACAGGAGTGTTGAGTGTGTCCTCAGCTACAGGAGTGTTGAGTGTGTCCTCAGCTACAGGAGTGTTGAGTGTGTCCTCAGCTACAGAGTGTTGAGTGTGTCCTCAGCTACAGGAGTGTTGAGTGTGTCCTCAGCTACAGGAGTGTTGAGTGTGTCCTCAGCTACAGGAGTGTTGAGTGTGTCCTCAGCTACAGGAGTGTTGAGTGTGTCCTCAGCTACAGGATGTTGAGTGTGTCCTCAGCTACAGGAGTGTTGAGTGTGTCCTCAGCTACAGGAGTGTTGAGTGTGTCCTCAGCTACAGGAGTGTTGAGTGTGTCCTCAGCTACAGGAGTGTTGAGTGTGTCCTCAGCTACAGGAGTGTTGAGTGTGTCCTCAGCTACACGATGTTGAGTGTGTCCTCAGCTACAGGAGTGTTGAGTGTGTCCTCAGCTACAAGAGTGTTGAGTGTGTCCTCAGCTACAAGAGTGTTGAGTGTGTCCTCAGCTACAAGAGTGTTGAGTGTGTCCTCAGCTGCAAGAGTGTTGAGTGTGTCCTCAGCTACACGATGTTGAGTGTGTCCTCAGCTACAGGAGTGTTGAGTGTGTCCTCAGCTACAGGAGTGTTGAGTGTGTCCTCAGCTACAGGAGTGTTGAGTGTGTCCTCAGCTACAGGAGTGTTGAGTGTGTCCTCAGCTACAGGAGTGTTGAGTGTGTCCTCAGCTACAGGAGTGTTGAGTGTGTCCTCAGCTACAGGAGTGTTGAGTGTGTCCTCAGCTACAGGAGTGTTGAGTGTGTCCTCAGCTACAGGAGTGTTGAGTGTGTCCTCAGCTACAGGAGTGTTGAGTGTGTCCTCAGCTACAGGAGTGTTGAGTGTGTCCTCAGCTACAGGAGTGTTGAGTGTGTCCTCAGCTACAGGAGTGTTGAGTGTGTCCTCAGCTACAGGAGTGTTGAGTGTGTCCTCAGCTACAGGAGTGTTGAGTGTGTCCTCAGCTACAGGAGTGTTGAGTGTGTCCTCAGCTACAGGAGTGTTGAGTGTGTCCTCAGCTACAGGAGTGTTGAGTGTGTCCTCAGCTACAGGAGTGTTGAGTGTGTCCTCAGCTACAGGAGTGTTGAGTGTGTCCTCAGCTACAGGAGTGTTGAGTGTGTCCTCAGCTACAGGAGTGTTGAGTGTGTCCTCAGCTACAGGAGTGTTGAGTGTGTCCTCAGCTACAGGAGTGTTGAGTGTGTCCTCAGCTACAGGAGTGTTGAGTGTGTCCTCAGCTACAGGAGTGTTGAGTGTGTCCTCAGCTACAGGAGTGTTGAGTGTGTCCTCAGCTACAGGAGTGTTGAGTGTGTCCTCAGCTACAGGAGTGTTGAGTGTGTCCTCAGCTACAGGAGTGTTGAGTGTGTCCTCAGCTACAGGAGTGTTGAGTGTGTCCTCAGCTACAGGAGTGTTGAGTGTGTCCTCAGCTACAGGAGTGTTGAGTGTGTCCTCAGCTACAGGAGTGTTGAGTGTGTCCTCAGCTACAGGAGTGTTGAGTGTGTCCTCAGCTACAGGAGTGTTGAGTGTGTCCTCAGCTACAGGAGTGTTGAGTGTGTCCTCAGCTACAGGAGTGTTGAGTGTGTCCTCAGCTACAGGAGTGTTGAGTGTGTCCTCAGCTACAGGAGTGTTGAGTGTGTCCTCAGCTACAGAGTGTTGAGTGTGTCCTCAGCTACAGGAGTGTTGAGTGTGTCCTCAGCTACAGGAGTGTTGAGTGTGTCCTCAGCTACAGGAGTGTTGAGTGTGTCCTCAGCTACAGGAGTGTTGAGTGTGTCCTCAGCTACAGGAGTGTTGAGTGTGTCCTCAGCTACAGGAGTGTTGAGTGTGTCCTCAGCTACAGGAGTGTTGAGTGTGTCCTCAGCTACAGGAGTGTTGAGTGTGTCCTCAGCTACAGGAGTGTTGAGTGTGTCCTCAGCTACAGGAGTGTTGAGTGTGTCCTCAGCTACAGGAGTGTTGAGTGTGTCCTCAGCTACAGGAGTGTTGAGTGTGTCCTCAGCTACAGGAGTGTTGAGTGTGTCCTCAGCTACAGGAGTGTTGAGTGTGTCCTCAGCTACAGGAGTGTTGAGTGTGTCCTCAGCTACAGGAGTGTTGAGTGTGTCCTCAGCTACAGGAGTGTTGAGTGTGTCCTCAGCTACAGGAGTGTTGAGTGTGTCCTCAGCTACAGGAGTGTTGAGTGTGTCCTCAGCTACAGGAGTGTTGAGTGTGTCCTCAGCTACAGGAGTGTTGAGTGTGTCCTCAGCTACAGGAGTGTTGAGTGTGTCCTCAGCTACAGGAGTGTTGAGTGTGTCCTCAGCTACAGGAGTGTTGAGTGTGTCCTCAGCTACAGGAGTGTTGAGTGTGTCCTCAGCTACAGGAGTGTTGAGTGTGTCCTCAGCTACAGGAGTGTTGAGTGTGTCCTCAGCTACAGGAGTGTTGAGTGTGTCCTCAGCTACAGGAGTGTTGAGTGTGTCCTCAGCTACAGGAGTGTTGAGTGTGTCCTCAGCTACAGGAGTGTTGAGTGTGTCCTCAGCTACAGGAGTGTTGAGTGTGTCCTCAGCTACAGGAGTGTTGAGTGTGTCCTCAGCTACAAGAGTGTTGAGTGTGTCCTCAGCTACAAGAGTGTTGAGTGTGTCCTCAGCTACAGGAGTGTTGAGTGTGTCCTCAGCTACAAGAGTGTTGAGTGTGTCCTCAGCTACAGGAGTGTTGAGTGTGTCCTCAGCTACAGGAGTGTTGAGTGTGTCCTCAGCTACAGGAGTGTTGAGTGTGTCCTCAGCTACAAGAGTGTTGAGTGTGTCCTCAGCTACAGGAGTGTTGAGTGTGTCCTCAGCTACAAGAGTGTTGAGTGTGTCCTCAGCTACAGGAGTGTTGAGTGTGTCCTCAGCTACAAGAGTGTTGAGTGTGTCCTCAGCTACAGGAGTGTTGAGTGTGTCCTCAGCTACAGGAGTGTTGAGTGTGTCCTCAGCTACAGAGTGTTGAGTGTGTCCTCAGCTACAGGAGTGTTGAGTGTGTCCTCAGCTACAGGAGTGTTGAGTGTGTCCTCAGCTACAGGAGTGTTGAGTGTGTCCTCAGCTACAGGAGTGTTGAGTGTGTCCTCAGCTACAGGAGTGTTGAGTGTGTCCTCAGCTACAGGAGTGTTGAGTGTGTCCTCAGCTACAGGAGTGTTGAGTGTGTCCTCAGCTACAGGAGTGTTGAGTGTGTCCTCAGCTACAGGAGTGTTGAGTGTGTCCTCAGCTACAGGAGTGTTGAGTGTGTCCTCAGCTACAGGAGTGTTGAGTGTGTCCTCAGCTACAGGAGTGTTGAGTGTGTCCTCAGCTACAAGAGTGTTGAGTGTGTCCTCAGCTACAAGAGTGTTGAGTGTGTCCTCAGCTACAAGAGTGTTGAGTGTGTCCTCAGCTACAGGAGTGTTGAGTGTGTCCTCAGCTACAGGAGTGTTGAGTGTGTCCTCAGCTACAGAGTGTTGAGTGTGTCCTCAGCTACAGGAGTGTTGAGTGTGTCCTCAGCTACAGGAGTGTTGAGTGTGTCCTCAGCTACAGGAGTGTTGAGTGTGTCCTCAGCTACAGGAGTGTTGAGTGTGTCCTCAGCTACAGGAGTGTTGAGTGTGTCCTCAGCTACAGGAGTGTTGAGTGTGTCCTCAGCTACAGGAGTGTTGAGTGTGTCCTCAGCTACAAGAGTGTTGAGTGTGTCCTCAGCTACAAGAGTGTTGAGTGTGTCCTCAGCTACAAGAGTGTTGAGTGTGTCCTCAGCTACAGGAGTGTTGAGTGTGTCCTCAGCTACAGGAGTGTTGAGTGTGTCCTCAGCTACAAGAGTGTTGAGTGTGTCCTCAGCTACAGGAGTGTTGAGTGTGTCCTCAGCTACAAGAGTGTTGAGTGTGTCCTCAGCTACAAGAGTGTTGAGTGTGTCCTCAGCTACAAGAGTGTTGAGTGTGTCCTCAGCTACAAGAGTGTTGAGTGTGTCCTCAGCTACAAGAGTGTTGAGTGTGTCCTCAGCTACAGGAGTGTTGAGTGTGTCCTCAGCTACAAGAGTGTTGAGTGTGTCCTCAGCTACAGGAGTGTTGAGTGTGTCCTCAGCTACAAGAGTGTTGAGTGTGTCCTCAGCTACAGAGTGTTGAGTGTGTCCTCAGCTACAAGAGTGTTGAGTGTCCTCAGCTACAAGAGTGTTGAGTGTGTCCTCAGCTACAAGAGTGTTGAGTGTGTCCTCAGCTACAGGAGTGTTGAGTGTGTCCTCAGCTACAGGAGTGTTGAGTGTGTCCTCAGCTACAGGAGTGTTGAGTGTGTCCTCAGCTACAGGAGTGTTGAGTGTGTCCTCAGCTACAGGAGTGTTGAGTGTGTCCTCAGCTACAGGAGTGTTGAGTGTGTCCTCAGCTACAAGAGTGTTGAGTGTGTCCTCAGCTACAGGAGTGTTGAGTGTGTCCTCAGCTACA
>WNGS01001194.1:0-18675 GCA_020271785.1 Procambarus virginalis | reverse complement strand
GCCTGGACTAAACAGGTGTAGAGGCCTGGACTAAACAGGTGTAGAAGACCTGGACTAAACAGGTGTAGAGGCCTGGACTAAACAGGTGTAGAGGCCTGGACTAAACAGGTGTAGAGACCTAGACTAAACAGGTGTAGAGCCTAGACTAAACAGGTGTAGAGGCCTGGACTAAACAGGTGTAGAGCCTGGACTAAACAGGTGTAGAGACCTGGACTAAACAGGTGTAGAGGCCTGGACTAAACAGGTGTAGAGGCCTGGACTAAACAGGTGTAGAGACCTGGACTAAACAGGGGTAAACATGGACTAAACAGGGTAGAGGCCTGGACTAAACAGGGGTAAAGACCTGGACTAAACAGGTGCAGAGGCTTGGACTAAACGACACAGGGCTATGCTCTCCCAACATTACATTATTGAATAACGAGCCATTGGAGTTTGTAGCACTTTTGAGAAACCCAGAATCTTTGAATTTACTTTGTGCATTCCCGTATTTTGGGGAAATCCTCATAAAATTTGTGAGTGGCTGCTCTTAATTAAATACCTTTGTATGACCAAGCATCCTGTAAAGCTCTGTACTCAGTACCACATCACACATACTCAAGTAAGAGAGTGTGTGTGTGTGTAAAAGAGTGCTACTCTATGACACTCTAGTGATAGTGTCTGTAGTGTAGTAATAGTAAATATACTCTGTATCACTTCATATACAGTAGTGTAGTGTAGCCACATCAATTTGGATATACCTATACACAATGCAATCTGAATAACGTGCTATACCTATGATAAAATCTTTGGAGCCGGATAGGGATCGAAACAGCGTTCTTTTCTTATGGATGTACCTCTTATAATTGTATGATATGTATACTGTATAAGAAAAATGTAACCGTTAAAGGAAGGTTACTGATCCGCCTAAGTGTTTCAGCCTTCAAACCACCCCATCAAGCTATTAACCGGCTCTCCACGAACGTTCGTGAGTGTAGTCGAAACAGCACGAAACATTAAACAATTTTAAAGGCTCTCTCACACAAGCCTGGAGCAGTGGAGTGTAATTATCCCGAGGGAAGATGACGGGCGCCCCACACGAGAGAAGGGGTCGAGCCCATTACCGAGCACTGCTTGTCACGAGGCCCGGGCAGGATGGGGCAGGTAGATGATAAATGTGCTGAAACATCTCGACATTATGGAAGAAAACACCACACAACGACAACCCTGAAGTCTGTTTTACAGTTAAGGGTTGATTTAGTGGGATAATTTTTTTTCTTCTGGGCGCCTTTGGCAGTCTTTACCAGCGTGAGAACTGGAGATTGGCCGAGATATCTAAACCTGATATCTTAAATGTATATTTGATATCTTAAATGTAAATGTATGTTTGATATCGTAAATGTAAATGTATGTTTGATATCTTAAATGTAAATGTATATTTGATATCGTAAATGTATAATTGATATCTTAAATGTAAATGTATATTTGATATCTTCAATGTAAATGTATATTTGATATCTTAAATGTAAATGTATATTTGATATCTTAAATGAAAATGTATATTTGATATCTTCAATGTAAATGTATATTTGATATCTTAAATGTAAATGTATATTTGATATCTTAAATGTAAATTGTTTAGCCCCAAGAATATTGAGGAGGGGAAAGAGCAGATTCTGAACTCACTATGTGACTGCATTCCTCCAACTATCATTCACAATACAGAAATATCCATTAACCCCCCCCCCTCTCCCCTATTAAGGGGAAGCATTTTGGCTCTCAACCCATTGGGGTAAAGGCCACACGATATCACGACCGTAAAACTGGCTCATATAAATGCATACGTTAGAGTATGGTAACACGTAACACAAAAATGATGGGTGGAACATTTAATGTTCTTCATCAACACCACAAGTTATTAGGAAGAGCAGAATCACCATATGACGCCATCTATTGTGACTGCCTCCCACCATTTTGGCATTTGTCCGCTGTGTGTTTAATGTATATTATGAAGAAACTGGGATCAAGCTTTGTGTCCCACCGCTGCCACCAGTATGCATCCCACTGCTGCCACCAGTATGCATCCCAACGCTGCCACCAGTATGTTTCCCACTGCTGCCACCAGTATGCATCCCAACACTGCCACCAGTATGCATCCCACCGCTGCCACCAGTATGCATCCCACCGCTGCCACCAGTATGCTTCCCACTGCTGCCACCAGTATGCATCTCACCGCTGCCACCAGTATGCTTCCCACTGCTGCCACCAGTATGCATCCCACCGCTGCCACCAGTATGCTTCCCACCGCTGCCACCAGTATGCATCCCACCGCTGCCACCAGTATGCTTCCCACCGCTGCCACCAGTATGCTTCCCACCGCTGCCACCACTATGCATCTCACTGCTGCCACCAGTATGCTTCCCACCTCTGCCACCAGTATGCTTCCCACCACTGCCACCAGTATGCTTCCCACCGCTGCCACCAGTATGCTTCCCACTGCTGCCACCAGTATGATTCCCACCGCTGCCACCAGTATGCTTCCCACCGCTGCCACCAGTATGCTTCCCACCGTTGCCACCAGTATGCTTCCCACCGCTGCCACCAGTATGAATCTCACTGCTGCCACCAGTATGCTTCCCACCACTGCCACCAGTATGCATCTCACTGCTGCCACCAGTATGCTTCCCACCGCTGCCACCAGTATGCATCTCACTGCTGCCACCAGTATGCTTCCCACTGCTGCCACCAGTATGCTTCCCACTGCTGCCACCAGTATGCTACCCACCGCTGCCACCAGTATGCTTCCCACCGCTGCCACCAGTATGCATCCCACCGCTGCCACCAGTATGCTTCCCACTGCTGCCACCAGTATGCATCCCACTGCTGCCACCAGTTTGCTTCCCACCGCTGCCACCAGTATGCTTCCCACCGCTGCCACCAGTATGCTTCCCACTGCTGCCACCAGTATGCTTCCCACCGCTGCCACCAGTATGCTTCCCACCGCTGCCACCAGTATGCTTCCCACCGCTGCCACCAGTATGCTTCCCACCGCTGCCACCAGTATGCTTCCCACTGCTGCCACCAGTATGCATCCCACCGCTGCCACCAGTATGCATCCCACTGCTGCCACCAGTATGCTTCCCACCGCTGCCACCAGTATGCTTCCGACCGCTGCCACCAGTATGCATCTCACTGCTGCCACCAGTATGTTTCCCACCGATGCCACCAGTATGCTTCCCACCGCTGCCACCAGTATGCTTCCCACCGCTGCCACCAGTATGCTTCCGACCTCTGCCACCAGTATGCATCTCACTGCTGCCACCAGTATGCTTCCCACTGCTGCCACCAGTATGCTTCCCACCGCTTCCACCAGTATGCTTCCCACTGCTGCCACCAGTATGCTTCCCACCGCTGCCACCAGTATGCTTCCCACTGCTGCCACCAGTATGCATCCCACTGCTGCCACCAGTATGCTTCCCACCGCTGCCACCAGTATGCTTCCCACTGCTGCCACCAGTATGCTTCCCACTGCTGCCACCAGTATGCTTCCCACTGCTGCCACCAGTATGCTTCCCACCGCTGCCACCAGTATGCTTCCCACCGCTGCCACCAGTATGCATCTCACCGCTGCCACCAGTATGCATCTCACTGCTGCCACCAGTATGCTTCCCACCGCTGCCACCAGTATGCATCTCACTGCTGCCACCAGTATGCTTCCCACCGCTGCCACCAGTATGCTTCCCACTGCTGCCACCAGTATGCTTCCCACTGCTGCCACCAGTATGCTTCCCACTGCTGCCACCAGTATGCTTCCCTCCGCTGCCACCAGTATGCTTCCCACCACTGCCACCAGTATGCTTCCCACTGCTGCCACCAGTATGCTTCCCACTGCTGCCACCAGTATGCTTCCCACTGCTGCCACCAGTATGCTACCCACCGCTGCCACCAGTATGCATCCCACTGCTGCCACCAGTATTCTACCCACCGCTGCCACCAGTATGCTACCCACCGCTGCCAACAGTATGCTTCCCACTGCTGCCACCAGTATGCATCTCACCGCTGCCACCAGTATGCTTCCCACCGCTGCCACCAGTATGCATCTCACTGCTGCCACCAGTATGCTTCCCACCGCTGCCACCAGTATGCTTCCCACCGCTGCCACCAGTATGCTTCCCACCGCTGCCACCAGTATGCTTCCCACCGCTGCCACCAGTATGCTTCCCATCGCTGCCACCATTGCTTCCCACCGCTGCCACCAGTATGCTTCCCACCGCTGCCACCAGTATGCTTCCACCGCTGCCACCAGTATGCGTCCCACCGCTGCCACCAGTATGCTTCCCACCGCTGCCACCAGTATGCTTCCCACCGCTGCCACCAGTATGCTTCCCACCGCTGCCACCAGTATGCGTCCCACTGCTGCACCAGTATGCTTCCCACCGCTGCCACCAGTATGCTTCCCACCACTGCCACCAGTATGCTTCCCACCGCTGCCACCAGTATTCATCCACCGCTGCCACCAGTATGCTTCCCACCGCTGCCACCAGTATGCATCTCACTGCTGCCACCAGTATGCATCCCACCGCTGCACCAGTATGCTTCCCACCCGCTGCCACCAGTATGCATCTCACTGCTGCCACCAGTATGCTTCCCACCGCTGCCACCAGTATGCTTCCCACCGCTGCCACCAGTATGCTTCCCACCGCTGCCACCAGTATGCTTCCCACCGCTGCCACCAGTATGCTTCCCACCGCTGCTACCAGTATGCTTCCCACCGCTGCCACCAGTATGCACCCCACTGCTGCCACCAGTATACTTCCCACCGCTGCCACCAGTATGCTTCCCACCACTGCCACCAGTATGCTTCCCACCACTGCCACCAGTATGCTTCCCACCACTGCCACCAGTATGCATCCCACTGCTGCCACCAGTATGCATCCCACTGCTGCCACCAGTATACTTCCCACCGCTGCCACCAGTATACTTCCCACCGCTGCCACCAGTATGCTTCCCACCGCTGCCACCAGTATGCTTCCCACCACTGCCACCAGTATGCATCCTATCGCTGCCACCAGTATACATCCCATCGCTGCCACCAGTATGCTTCCCACCACTGCCACCAGTATACTTCCCACCGCTGCCACCAGTATGCTTCCCACCGCTGCCACCAGTATACATCCCATCGCTGCCACCAGTATGCTTCCCACCACTTCCACCAGTATACTGCCCACCGCTGCCACCAGTATGCTTCCCACCGCTGCCACCAGTATACATCCCACCGCTGCCACCAGTATGCTTCCCACCGCTGCCACCAGTATGCTTCCCACCACTGCCACCAGTATGCATCCCATCGCTGCCACCAGTATACATCCCATCGCTGCCACCAGTATGCTTCCCACCACTGCCACCAGTATACTTCCCACCGCTGCCACCAGTATGCTTCCCACCGCTGCCACCAGTATAATCCCATCGCTGCCACCAGTATGCTTCCCACCACTGCCACCAGTATACTTCCCACCACTGCCACCAGTATGCATCCCATCGCTGCCACCAGTATACATCCCACCGCTGCCACCAGTATGCTTCCCACCGCTGCCACCAGTATGCTTCCCACCACTGCCACCAGTATGCATCCCATCGCTGCCACCAGTATACATCCCATCGCTGCCGCCAGTATTATGCATTAAAACATTGAGAAACTCGCCCACCACTTTGCCTATCAGAACCTTGCAATTGCAAGCTGGTAAGCCCGACTCGCATCACATATATAACAAACCTTTCTATGAAGGTATAACTCACACTAATAGGTATATGCCCCGCACTTGAAGATATAACCACTAGGCAGCAGCCGCGTTTGGTTATGGGATCCCTGCCTCTATTGTGGTGGCGGAGCTCAGAGCGACCCTTCGCCTGCAATTGACCAGTCTTGCAACAATGGCTAGGACCTCGAGGCTCACAGTGAATTCAATTGGTGATTGAGATGGGTAATGTTGCTGGTGGTGTGTTGTAGTATTGTTGGTAGTACTGGTGGTGGTAGTAGTACTGGTGGTGGTGTAGATGGTGGCTGGTAGTAATGATGGAGGCGATGGAGAAGACTGCGGTAGTCGGTAGGTTAGTTGATGAATGAAGGAGTACTGCCATCATGTTACAAATGAAGAAGGCAGGAATGAGTTGCATGGGTTTGCAATAGTGTGCAATTGACTCCAGGTGCCTATGTAAGCAACATTCACATTGCAGAGACCTTGAGACTAAAACCACGACACATTGCAGAGACTAAAAATTAACAGAAATATAAACGCATCAAAAACTCAATTCAAACACGATATCCACAAATCCAAATAAAACTATGATATCAAAGATATCCCATGATAACCAAGATATCAAAGTCGACATAAAACCATGTTATATTGAGCAGTTATCTCCATCATCATAAGTTATGGATATCAGCCCTGAAAAGCGCAAAATAAATGACATGTTGACTGCCAAAACCTAAAGAACTAATCTACACAAAATATAAAAATCTATCCATACCTCCTCCTGGAACCAACAACCTGCTGAAACGGGAATATAACGCGGATAAATGCGTTCGATCTCGGACCAGGTCATAAGACATGTCCAAATATTAACCCCTCCACCCCCCCCCCCCCTTCCCCTCCTAAGACAGTGGCCGTGTAGAACGTTCAGGGAAAACTGAATGAATTGACAGATATAGACAGAATTCAGCGATACAGAAATTGATTTATGATACAGTAGGAGAGATTGACAAAAAAAGAGAGAGATGAGATCCTGTGGTACAGAAATAGGAGCCGGGCATAGCAATACGGAAGCATAAGACAGATAAAGATGTAGAGAGAGAGAGANGCAGCAGCAGCAGCAGCACCAGCACCCGCAGCCTCCTACCCAAGCACTCCCCTGCAAGAAGCACTTTACGATCTCGGAGCCGCGCGCTCCCGCCCTCTGCTAATTCCTGCCTCAATAGAGAAAATGCAATAATTTACAGGGCAGCCTCATAAAAACTCACCTGCTGTGTAAAGCCATTGCCCAAATCATTATGGCGCGAATTTTTTGTGTCTGGCGTCAAAGTTTTATAAATTATCAATGGTGCTGCTGACTTGAGAAGCGAAGGAGGAGTTATGGGTGATAAATATTAGGGAGGAGAAAGGCAGGAGTTATAGAGGTGACAGGTTGCCTGCGGACATGCAGGCAGAGTGGACGAACAGGCAGAGAATAGTTCCTATGAGCCTATCACCCTATAACAGGCCGACTCGTTACCCGAACGCACCGGATTATGGACAGATTAATCCGACTTGCACGTCGAAGAACGGCGCGGTATAGACAGAATAAACAATCTAATGAGGATGATTGAGGTGCATGATAACCATTGGTTTTTCAAACAATCCCGAACAGGATATGGGAATGGTGGGGGGGGGGTTAATGCTCTCATGGGTCACCCCCCCCCCCCTCCTCCTCCTCCCACCAGGGCATATAATCCTGGGGTTTATATTTATTTACAGTTTTGACTAGAACTTCGGGCTCACCATAGCCCGTGCTGCTTGGAACTTTTTGTTCCAAGTGGCGAATTTTAACCAACAACAAAAGTTTTGACTATTTTTAGTGTATGAAGATTCAATAATATATTTTTAATAACAGGTAAAAGTACTGGAAATATATATATTATATGTCATAGAAAGATATATATATAACTGATTCTTCAGACATTAAAAGTAGTTCATTGTGTCATGTAATTCCAGGATTATATGAACTAGGTCGCCTCGTAATTAGGAAGGTATGTGAGGAATATGTAAGTGTGTAAATGAGCAAGACTCATGAATCTTGATCTGCTGAGGGGCCGTGTATTCACCTAGGTGTGCTCACCTAGTTGTGCTTGCGGGGTTGAGCTTTGGCTCTTTGGTCCCGCCTCTCAACTGTCAATCAACTGGTGTACAGGTTCCTGAGCCTACTGGGCTCTATCATATCTACACTTAAAACTGTGTATGGAGTCAGCCTCCACCACATCACTGCCTAATGCATTCCACTTGTCAACTACTCTGACACTAAAAAAAATCTTTCTAACGTCTTTTTGGCTCATTTGGGCACTCAGTTTCCACCTGTGTCCCCCTAGTGCGTGTGCCCCTTGTGTTAAATAATCCATCTTTATCAACCCTATCAATTCCCTTGAGAATCTTGTATGTGGTGATCAGGTCCCCCCCCCCTCCCCCAACTCTTCTGTCTTCCAGCGACGTGGTGTTTAATTCCCGTAGTCTCTCCTCTTAGCTCATGCCCCGCGGCTCGGTTACAAGTCTGGTGGCAAACCTTTGAACTTTTTCCAGTATAGTCTTATGCTTGACGAAATATGGACTCCATGCTGTAGCTGCATACTTCAAGATTGGTCTGACATATGTGGTTATCTTCTTGAGATTATCTTGAGGTGATTTCTGGGCTTAGCGTCCCCGCGGCCCGGTCCTCGACCAGGCCTCCTTTTTCTTACCCCCCCCCCCAGGGAAGCAGTCCGTAGCAGCTGTCTAACTCCAAGGTACCCATTTACTGATAGGTGAACAGATGCATAAGGGTGAAAGAAACTCTGCCCCATTTGTCTCCGCCTCCACCGGGGATCGAACCCGGAACCTCAGGACTACGAATCCAAAGCGCTGTCCACTCAGCTGTCAAGCCCCCTTGCGGGGGTATAAAAGGCTCTAAAAGTGTGTGTGTTCTCACCTATTTGTGCCTTCAGGATCGAGCTCTGGCTCTTGGACCTCCGGCTTTCTAGCCGTTGTTTGTCTAATGCAATGACTCCTGACCTATTTCACTATCATATCTGCTTTTATAGTTATGAATGGACCGGGAGCCGGTCGGCCGAGCGGACAGCACGCTGGACTTGTGATCCTGTGGTCCTGGGTTCGATCCCAGGCGTCGGCGAGAAACAATGGGCAGAGTTTCTTTCACCCTATGCCCCTGTTACCTTGCAGTAAATAGGTACCTGGGTGTTAGTCAGCTGTCACGGGCTGCTTCCTGGGGGTGGAGGCCTGGTCGAGGACCGGGCCGCGGGGACACTAAAGCCCCGAAATCATCTCAAGATAACTCAAGATAAGATAGCCTCTACAACCTGCTCCTTTCAGTCATTCCATTTATTCACTTCCCGCACGCTTAAAGGAAACTTTCTTCCATCTTTATGACACATCAGTGTCTCAGGCGGTCATCCGTGTCCCCCTATTGTTATTGTAAACATTTTCTGTTTCCACTCTGTCAATCCCTCTAAGTATTTTATATGTCTGTATCATGTCCCTCCTTTCTAACGTGGTCAGGTTTAGTTCTTTCAGTCCATCTTCGTGCCTCATTCCTCGCAGCTCTGGGACGAGTCTCGTTTCAAACTTCTGCACCTTTTCCAGCTTCCTTATGTGCTTTTTAAGATAGGGCCTCCAAGATGGTGCGGCATACTCTAAGACTGGCCTCACATAGGCAGTATATAGTGATGTAAAAGCCTCCTTATTCAAGTTTCTGAAAGATTTTTTGACTTTTGAAAGAGTAGATTAGGTTGCTGACGTTATTCTATTTATATGAGCCTCTGGAGTTAGGTTTGGTGTTATGTCCACTCTTAGATCTTTTTCTCTAGACGTTATAGGGAGGTAGTTTCCCTTCATCGTGTATTGGCCTTTCGGTCTCCTGGCTCCTGTTCTAATTTCCATCACCTTGTACTTGTTAGTGTTGAATTCTAGCGGCCATTTCTCGGACCATCTCTGCAACCTGTTCAAGTCATCCTGGAGAATCTTACAATACTCATCTGTCTCAACCCTCCTCATTCGTTGTGCATCATCTGCAAATATCAACATAAAAAGACTCGACTCCTGCCGTCAAATCATTTACATAAATGAGGAATAGTATGGGTCCCAGCACCGATTTTTTTTTATTAATATATGAGGTACATCTGCATTAGTGCAGCTACCCTAGACTATATGAAGTGGAGTACAGTGTGTCAAAAAGCTAACTAGTTGATGCTAGAAAATCCCCATCACACAGGATGGTTAGTCATACAGAGGCATGTGATAAGCAGTCTGCACTGGCAGACTCCGGATGCATTTTGAGGATATCATCAACACAAGATTGAATAAGGTAGCAGTGGTAATAAAGGTCCCCATCTCGCAGGATGGTTAGTCATACAGGGCCATATGTTTAGTAGCCTGCACTGGCAAATTTTGGGTACACTGTGAGGATATCTTCAAGAATACGAGAGTGAATAAAGTAATTGCAAAGCTCCAGGTACCTCATGCCAACTGGTCTGAAAGGTCTAATAACTGGGCATTCAGTGATGTAGTGCGGGAGATCGTGCCGTAGTTCCTGCTCACAGAGTTTGCAACTGGAGTGCTCAGGATTGGGAGATCCGTCACCTGCAGCCACCTGCCACAGGTAACGGTAACCCAACCTGATCCTTGCAACCACTGTGTCGCACAGTCTAGTGGACGTTTTGTGCTGCCCATAGATATAGGTTTCAGATCTGAACAAATCATAGCTTTTTATACTAGTACTTTCAGGTCGTTGGGAGTCAGTAAGTTCTTTCCTATCAGATCTGAGTGTTTGGACCAATACAGTTTTGACAGCAGAGATGGGGATACCTAGATCTAATTCAACTTCAAACTTGTTACACGCTAATTTGGCTGCAATGTCTGTCTCATTATGATGGGTTATATTTATGTGTGAAGGTATCCATACAAAGGAGATTCGAGACCCTTTACTCTGTGCATCAATTAGGTCATTTATAATTGGAGTATGAGGTTCTTGCTGTCGATCTTCCAAGAGAAGTTTTCGATTGCTTGAAGAGCAGACTTTGAATCACAAAATATTATTCCTCCTCCAATGTTTTTTAATGTACTGGTAGCTAGGTGTAATGCTGCTAGTTCTGCTTGTGTGGAGGTCAGCCAGTTGTTTAACCTGACACTGACAGTCTTTGTGCAAATATTATTTCTATAAAACCTACATGCTGCTGCAGTCCGTCCAGTAGAGGATTGGACTGAGCCGTCGGTGTAGACACAGTGCTCGTGAGATCTTAAACTCTCGATGGAGGAGGCAATTGTTTCAAGAGTGACAGCTTTGAGAAGAGCAAGATTCTCATTATCTTTCTTGGTGACAGGTGTGTATGATACTTGAATGGTGGGGTACAGATAAAGAGGAATATCAGAGACAGGTAGATTGCACTTAAAAGGAATGTTAAGTTTAATGAGATTGTAAGCATTGTTCCTCAGCCAATTATCATAAAAGGAGTGAGTTGGTATATCGGCACCGGTCAATAGGGTGTTAACAGCACTAAATAATTTGTCTCTGAGCAATGCAGGAGATGTAGGGTCTCTCATGACTTTAAGGCAAAAGGTGGTGTTGACTTGCATTATTCTCTCTTGTATGGTTGGAAGCTTCAGTTCTTCCCGCATGTTGATGATTCTTGTGCATCTTGGGGCACCAAGAATTATCCTCATGGCCTCATTCTGTACTACTTCAAGTTTGTCCAACACAGAGGAGGGGAAATTAATTAAGTGCAGAGCATTATAATCAACGAGAGATCTAACAAACATCATATAGAATAGTCTAGCATATTTAATATTGATACCAATATTCCTACCAGTAAGTGTTCTCAATGGTTTTAGTCTTTCTTTTAACCTACAGAGTAGATCATTTACAATGTCACTGTTAATACCAACTCCAAGGTATTTGTGCTGCCTACACGTTTCAATGTTCTGGTTGTTGACCTTGAAAGTTATAGGGACACGAGTATTCTCTCGGGGATGGAGAACTCTGGATTTAGTTATAGAGATAACAAGACCACATTCAATGCTTTTAGCAGCGAATGAATCAAGTAGAGCTTGCAGTCTAGTTTGGGAATTTGCAACAATGCATATATCATCGGCATAACAAATGACGGCTTCGTCAGGTAGTGTGGGAATATCAATTGTTAATTTATGCATCAGAACATTGAACAGTGTAGGACTTAGCACTCCACCCTGGGGTGTACCCAACTCAAAGCGTGCACAAAGTTTACTTTTGACCCCCTTGAAAAGGACTGAGGCGGTTCTGTTACTCAGGTAACCCCTGAGCCATGTCAACAGTCTTCCCTTAACTCCAAAAGAGGCTAGCTGTTCTAGGATTATTTCTCTGTTTGCTGTATCAAAAGCAGTTTGGAGATCAATAAATGCCGCCTGAGAGTTTGGTCCCTCTCTGATAAAATACTCAGCAAAGCAAGTTTGTGTGCTTCTTCCAGGAAGGAAACCATACAGGTTAGGGGCAAGGTGGGGCTTGATTTGAAACATTAGTCTGTCGAGAATAATTCTCTCAAGAACTTTACACATGCACGACGTCAGAGAAATGGGTCTAAATTTTTGTGAATTAGGCTTGGGTATGGGTATTATGAGTGCCTGTGTCCAGCGGTCAGGTAAGACACCCTGCCTTAGACTTTGATTAAACAATTCTAGCAGAGGGCTATTTGGCAGCTCAGCAAGTACTCTCATGGTGTTGTATGTGATGCCATCCTCTCCAGGAGAGGTAGCCTTACCTTTCTTGAGTGCATGTTTAATTTCAAAGGGGGTTATGCCATAGTTATCATCAGGCCCTATTTCACTACAGGCAATTTCAATATTGAAGTTACGATTTATTTTGGTACTAGCCAGATAGTTTTGCACATCTAGGGGCAGGCTGCTTATACTAGCAGTGCTTGCATATTGCTGAAGCAGCATGTCGGCATAGTCTACAGGTGAATGGTGATCAAGTTGACGACTGCTAGGACGGGAAATCTTTTTAATTTTATTCCACATTTGGGATGAGGATGTTGCATGATTGATGCCTTGCAAAAACTGTTCCCAGAACCTTATTACTTTATCCTTGTATACCTTATTTTGCCAGTAATTCCTTTTGCACTTATTTTCTGCACAATAACACCATTGTCACAGTTGTCGAAAGCCTTTGCAAAGTCTGTGTATATTACATCTGTGTTTTGCTTATCTTCCATAACATCTAAGGCCATTTTATAGTGATCTAGCGATTCTGAGAGGCAGAAGCTGAACCCCGTTCTGAACCCGTGTTGTCCAGGGTTTTGTAGATGTTGTGATTACATGAGTTATATGCTATAGAGTGCTAAGAAATCAGATTACATGGGATTTGTAATCTTATTTCTTAGCACTCAAAGATTGTTTATGATGTGTGAGGTTAGACCTATTGGTCTATAATTTTTTTTGCATCAGCTTTACTACCTCCTTTGTAAAGTGACGCGATCTCCGCTGCTTTAAGTATACCAAAGATGTAACCAGTGTCTAGGCTCCGTCTCCAAAAGATGTTTAGGGCCTGTGATAGTGGCGTTTTGCACTCCTTGATGATTATAGAATTCCACGCGTCTGGGCCTGGTGCAGAGTGCATGGGCATGGTGTCTATGGCTACTTCAAGGTCCAGTGGGGGTTAGAGTGACATCTGATATGAGGTTCGATGTTGTTGTCAATATTCATGAAGAATGTGATCATCATCTACACAATAGATCATGACCCGGATTCACGAAGCAGTTACGAAGTACTTACGAACGTGTACATCTTTCCTCAATCTTTGACGGCTTTGGTTACATTTATTAAACAGTTTACAAGCATGAAAACTTGCCAATCAGCTGTTGTTATTGTTATAAACAGCCTCCTGGTGCTTCGGGGCTCATTAACTGTTTAATAATTGTAAACAAAGACGAAAAAGATTGAGAAAAGATGGACAGGTTCGTAAGTGCTTGCGTAACTGTTTCGTGAATCAGGCCCCATGTCTGCAAATCAGACATGATCTACACAACATACATTCGACCAATACTGGAATATGCAGCACCGGTATTGAATCCACCCGAAACATCAAGTCAGAATTTAAAAAAAAATACAAATGTTTGCAACAAGATTGGTGCCAGAACGCAGAAGTTACGAAGATAGGCTAACGGAACTAAATTTCACAACCTTAGAGGAGAGAAGTAACAGAGGGGATATGATCGCAACTTACAAGATACTGAAGGGGAATAAATCAGGTACACAAGGATAGCCTCTTCAGGCTGAGAGAAAACAACACAAGAGAACGCTGGTGGAAGCTGGAAACACAATCGACCCGAAGGACAGTAAAGAAGCACCATGTAACATGTTAACAAATGCAATGCTCTAAAAGAGGAAGCTGTGGAAGCCACCTCCATCCACAACTTTAAGCCCCGATTCGACAAAGAGTTCGAATTATTTTTAATTATGCATTAGAAGTATAACAACAAAGTGAATGTCCATTATGTTTAAGGGACATGTTTAACAAGCCATTCCCATTAAAAGTTGTTTAATTTCAACCAAACTTTATTGGCTAGTGGTATATGAACAGGGCTCCAAGCGGTCCAAGTTTCAGCATCGCAGCCTAAATTCTATGTAGGCTGCGATGCTGAAACTTGGACAACTTGAAACTTGGATGGTGAAACAGGAAGAAAAAAAATATAAACGTATGTTTCAACGCATTTTTAATATTTGTCAAAAATTAAGATCAAACACAAGTGTCAACTGAAACACTCATCTATGATTGACAAACACTGATCTATGACACTCAGCTATCAAAATAGCACCAAATAAGCGATTTAAATAAGGGTTTCTATCCAAAATATGATTAGTTTCCCCGAAAATTCAGCATCAAAATGATGTATATAAATATTTATAAAATCAATAAATGGACTTATAAAACAAATAATTGATTGAATTTGTAGAGCCAGAAACTCTTCATATAAGGTGTAAGTTTCATGTAAATTGATTCATAAATGAAAGAGTTTTTACAGCTTGTAGTTGTAAATGAACAAAAATGAACAAATCGTGAACAAAATGAAGTCAAAGATTGTGCCATCTGTGGCTCAGGGTGACGTCGTCCGATTGCCTTCACAATTGACATCCGCACAGACAGGCATGCGTTCAGTAAGGCGTATAAGTTCCATGCAAATCGCCCGATATATTGTACGGGGCTCACCATAGCCCGTGCTACTTGCAACTTGTTTCGAGTAGCTGAATCTATAACAAACAGCCCGATATAGAAAAGAGAAAAGAATATTGAGATAAAATATATAAAAGTGATTAGTAAAGCTAAACTTATATTGAATTCAAAATTGTGTTTGATGTCAATTTTTGATAAAATTAAAAAATCGTTGATAGGTTTTTATTTTATTTTGTGACCGTTTTATTTTGGATGCCATGCTGAAACTTGAACCAGTTGGGCACTTTTTCATATACAATATAGTCAATAGAGTTTGTTGAAATTAAACAATTTTTTAATTTCCTTACATATGTGATATTATGTGTGTGTGTGTGTGTTAGCCCTCGGGCATGTGTGTGTGTGGCCCTCGGGCACGTGTGTGTGTGTGTGTGGCCCTCGGGCACGTGTGTGTGTGGCCCTCGGGCATGTGTGTGTGTGTGGCCCTCGGGCACGTGTGTGTGTGGCCCTCGGGCACGTGTGTGTGTGTGTGTGTGGCCCTCGGGCACGTGTGTGTGTGTGTGTATGTGTGTGGCCCTCGGGCAAGTGTGTGTGGCCCTCGGGCACGTGTGTGTGTGGCCCTCGGGCACGTGTATGTGGCCCTCGGGCACGTGTGTATGTGGCCCTCGGGCACGTGTGTGTGGCCCTCGGGCACGTGTGTGTGGCCCTCGGGCACGTGTGTGTGGCCCTCGGGAGATGGGAACTTTCTCTCTGAGGAAACGTTTGCTTCAAGATATTCTTAGAAGGAACTTTATCTTGAGACGATTTTTGTTTAGGAAATGCTCTCTTAAAGCGAAAGATGTTCTTATAGCGAAAGTTGAAAGTTAACACAATCCGTCAACTATACATTAATTCTCGTAACTCGGCCGCTGAATGTTCTTAAACACGAAATAGGTTACTGCTCCCGCCCGAGCTAATAGGCGCGTCGACGAATAGGCACGGCACCTATTATTCATGGCCTCAAGCGTGTGTCAAACTGATGTGTTCCAGTTGAGCTCCGGCGACGGCCAGCTGGAGGCCTTACACACCAACCGGTCCTCTGAGACAAAGTCCAGTCCATCCAGCAGTCGACCCCAAAGACGCTTTCAGCAATTTTAACATGCTGTTCACTAAAAAAAAAAAAACGAGTATTTTCTCAAATATAAATTAATATGGTTATATATTAGCATATTGTGTATATTTAAGGATTGGTTAGGCAGGTGTAGAGGCCTGGACTAAACAGGTGTAGAGACCTGGACTAAACAGGTGTAGAGACCTAGACTAAACAAGTGTAGAGGCCTGGACTAAACAGGTGTAGAGACCTGGACTAAACAGGTGTAGAGACCTAGACTAAACAGGTGTAGAGGCCTGGACTAAACAGGTGTAGAGACCTGGACTAAACAGGTGTAGAGACCTAGACTAAACAGGTGTAGAGACCTAGACTAAACAGGTGTAGAGGCCTGGACTAAACAGGTGTAGAGACCTGGACTAAACAGGTGTAGAGACCTAGACTAAACAAGTGTAGAGGCCTGGACTAAACAGGTGTAGAGACCTGGACTAAACAGGTGTAGAGACCTGGAATAAACAGGTGTAGAGGCCTGGACTAAACAGGGGTAAAGACCTGGACTAAACAGGGGTAAAGACCTGGACTAAACAGGTGCAGAGGCTTGGACTAAACGACACAGGGCTATGCTCTCCCAACATTACATTATTGAATAACGAGCCATTGGAGTTTGTAGCACTTTGAGAAACCCAGAATCTTTGAATTTACTTTGTGCATTCCCGTATTTTTGGGGAAATCCTCATAAAATTTGTGAGTGGCTGCTCTTAATTAAATACCTTTGTATGACCAAGCATCCTGTAAAGCTCTGTACTCAGTACCACATCACACATACTCAAGTAATAGAGTGTGTGTGTGTGTAAAAGAGTGCTACTCTATGACACTCTAGTGATAGTGTCTGTAGTGTAGTAATAGTAAATATACTCTGTATCACTTCATATACAGTAGTGTAGTATAGCCACATCAATTTGGATATACCTATACACAATGCAATCTGAATAACGTGCTATACCTATGATAAAATCTTTGGAGCCGGATAGGGATAGAAACAGCGTTCTTTTGTTATGGATGTACCTATTATAATTGTATGATATGTATACTGTATAAGAAAAATGTAACCGTTAAAGGAAGGTTACTGATCCGCCTAAGTGTTTCAGGCTGTGGCCTTCAAACCACACCATCAAGCTATTAACCGGCTCTCCACGAACGTTCGTGAGTGTAGTCGAAACAGCACGAAACATTAAACAATTTTAAAGACTCTCTCACACAAGCCTGGAGCAGTGGATGTGTAATTATCCCGAGGGAAGATGACGGGCGCCCCACACGAGAGAAGGGGTCGAGCCCATTACCGAGCACTGCTTGTCACGAGGCCCGGGCAGGATGGGGCAGGTAGATGATAAATGTGCTGAAACATCTCGAACTTATGGAAGAAAACACCACACAACGACAACCCTGAAGTCTGTTTTACAGTTAAGGGTTGATTTAGTGGGATAATTTTTTTTCTTCTGGGCGCCTTTGGCAGTCTTTACCAGCGTGAGAACTGGAGATTGGCCGTGATATCTTAAATGTATATTCGATATCTTAAATGTAAATTTATATTTGATATCTTCAATGTAAATGTATATTTGATATCTTAAATGTAAATGTATATTTGATATCTTAAATGAAAATGTATATTTGATATCTTTAATGTAAATGTATATTTGATATCTTAAATGTAAATGTATATTTGATATCTTAAATGTAAATTGTTTAGCCCCAAGAATATTAAGGAGGGGAAAGAGAAGATTCTGAACTCGCTGTGTGACTGCATTCTTCAGACTACCATTCACAATACAGAAATATCCATTAACCCCCCCCCCCTCTCCCTATTAAGGGGAAGCATTTTGGCTCTCAACCCATTGGGGTAAAGGCCACACGATATCACGACCGTAAAACTGGCTCATATAAATGCATACGTTAGAGTATGGTAACACGTAACACAAAAAATGATTGTGGAACATTTAATGTTCTTCATCAACACCACAAGTTATTAGGAAGAGCAGAATCACCATATGACGCCATCTATTGTGACTGCCTCCCACCATTTGGCATTTGTCCGCTGTGTGTTTAATGTACATTATGAAGAAACTGGGATCAAGCTTTGTGTCCCACCGCTGCCACCAGTATGCTTCCCACCGCTGCCACCAGTATGCTTCCCACCGCTGCCACCAGTATGCTTCCCACCGCTGCCACCAGTATCCAACCCATCGCTGCCGCCAGTATTATGCATGAAAACATTGAGAAGCTCGCCCACCACTTTGCCTATCAGAACCTTGCAATTGCAAGCTGGTAAGCCCGACTCGCATCACATATATAACAAACCTTTCTATGAAGGTATAACTCACACTAATAGGTATATGCCCCGCACTTGAAGATATACCACTAGGCAGCAGCCGCGTTTGGTTATGGGATCCCTGCCTCTATTGTGGTGGCGGAGCTCAGAGCGACCCTTCGCCTGCAATTGACCAGTCTTGCACAAAACTGGCTAGGACCTCGAGGCTCACAGTGAATTCAATTGGTGATTGAGATGGGTAATGTTGCTGGTGGTGTGTTAGTGTGTTGTAGTGTTGATGGTAGTACTGGTGGTGGTAGTAGTACTGGTGGTGGTGTAGTAGTACTGGTGGTGGTAGTAGATGGTGGCT
>WNGS01001192.1:42032-52821 GCA_020271785.1 Procambarus virginalis | reverse complement strand
CTACAACACAACACTAGTGGTCAACACTCCAGCACACTACAACACAACACTAGTCGTCAACACTCAGCACTCTACAACACAACACTAGTGGTCAACACTCCAGCACTCTACAACACAACACTAGTGGTCAACACTCTACACACAATGTAACACTAGTGGTCAATACTCCAGCACACTACAACATAACACTAGTGGTCAACACTCCAGCACTCTACAACACAATACTAGTGGTCAACACTCCAGCACTCTACAACACAACACTAGTGGTCAACACTCTACAACACAATGCACAACACTAGTGTCAACACTCCAGCACACTACAACATAACACTAGTGGTCAACACTCCAGCACTCTACAACACAACACTAGTTCAAACACTCCAGCACCTACAACAAAACACAACACTATTGGCCAACTTTCTACAACACAACATTAGTGGTCAACACTCTACAACACAACACAACGCAACACTATTGGTCAACATTCTACAACACAACACTAGTTGTTTACACTCCAGCACTTTACAACACAACACTAGTGGTCAACACTCCAGCACTCTACAACAAAACTCTGGTAGTCAACTCTCCTTCACTCTACAACACAACACAACACTAGTCGTCAACACTCCGGCACTCTACAACACAACACTAGTGGTCAACACTCTACAACACAACACAACACTAGTGGTCAACACTCCAGCACACACAACACAACACAACACTAGTCGTCAACACTCCAGCACTCTACAAACAACACAAGTGGTCAACACTCTACAACACAAGCAACACTAGTGGTCAACACTCCAGAACTCTACAACACAATACTAGTGGTCAACACTCCAGCACTCTACAACACAATACTAGTGGTCAACACTCCACAACAGAACACTAGTAGTCAACACTCCAGCACTCTCCAACAAACATAGTAGTGAACACTCCAGCACTCTCCAACAAAACACTAGTAGTGAACACTCCAGTACTCTACACACAACACAACACTAGTGGTGAACACTCCAGCATTCTACAACACAACAGTAGTGGTCAACACTCCAGCACTCTACAACACAACACTAGTGGTAAACACTCCAGCACTCTACAACACAACATAGTTGCCTATACTCCAGCACTCTACAACACAACACAACACAACACAACACAAACACTAGTGGTCAACACTCCAGCATTATTCAACACACACTAGTGGTCAACACTCTACAACACAATGCAACACTAGTGGTCAACGCTCCAGCACTCTACAACACAACACTAATGGTCAACACTGCTGCACTCTACAACCCAACACTAGTGGTCAACACTCCTGCATGTACTGCACAACCACAACATAGTGGTCCACACTCCAGCACTCTACAGCACAACACAACACTAGTGGTCAATTCTCCAGCACTCTACAGCACAACACTAGAGGTCAACACTCCTACTCTGTACAACACAACACTAGTGGTCAACATACAACACTCTACAACACAACACAAGTGGTCATCACTCCAGCACTCTATAACTCAACACAACACTAGTGGTAAACACTCCACCACTCTAAAAACAACACTAGTGGTCAACACTCTAGCACTCTACAACACAACACTACTGGTCAACACTCCAGCACTCTACAACACAACACAACACTAGTGGTCAACACTCCAGCACTCTACAACACAACACTAGTGGTCAAGACTCCAGAACTCTAAAACACAACACAACACTAGTGGTCAACACTCCAGCACTCTACAACACAACACTAGTGGCCAACAATCCAGCACTCTACAACACAACACTACTGGTCAACACTCCAGCACTCTACAACACAGCCTTAGTGATCAGCACTCTACAACACAACACAACACTAGTCGTCAACACTCTAGCACTCTACAACACAACACAACACCAGTGGTCAACACTCCAGCACTCTGCAACACAACACTAGTAGTCAACACTCCAGTACTCTACTACACAACACAACACTAGTGGTCAACACTCCAGCACTCTACAACACAACACTAGTGGTCAACACTCCAGCACTCTACAAAACAACACTTCTGGGCAACACTCCAGCACTCTACAACACAACACTACTGGTCAACACTCCAGCACTCTACAACACAACACTAGTGGTCAACACTCCAGCACTCTGCAACACAACACTAGTCGTCAACACTCCTGCACTCTACACCACAACACTAGTGGTCAACACTCCAGCACTCTACAACACAACACCACTGGTCAACACTCCAGCACTCTACAACACAACACTAGTGGTCAACACTCCAGCACTCTGCAACACAACACTACTGGTCAACACTCCAGCACTCTACAACACAACACTAGTGGTCAACACTCCAGCACTCTGCAACACAACACTAGTCGTCAACACTCCTGCACTCTACACCACAACACAACACAAAACTAGTGGTCAACACTAAAGCACTCTACAATACAACACTAGTGGTCAACACTCTACAACACAACGCAACACTTGTACTTGTAGGCCCCGCCTAACCACTCTGCATACTCCGCTTCCACGCAGGTCGCACTCCAAGCCGGTGTCAGGTTAGGTTAGGGTCTGTTAGTTTCATTTCTTTTGAACTGTAACCTAGACCTGGTCCTCGCCCCCAGTTCGGTTGAGATGATCTACCTGCACCGCTGCTCTAACAAGGTGGTCCTTTATAGACTTACCTCGCCTCCAGGCGATCATGGGAGGGTTTTGTGGGAATTTTACCCAGGATGGATGTTCTCTGTACGTTTCCCTCATCCATGTCCATACTTCCTGGAGTTTTCTCTTAAGCTGTGCTGCAAGGCCGGGGAAGAAAAGGGTTGGAAGAATCCATCTCTTGTCTTCCACTTCTTGTGTTCTAGGTCTGAGTTGCTCTGCCCTTGTTTTTTCTCTGAGTTTCTCCTGGGCTGCATGTATTATTGTCTCTGGGTAGTCTCTGTTCCTGAACATATCCCATAGGTCATCAAGCTGGGAATATAGCGTCTCTTCTTTGCTGTTAATTCTCTTGAGTCTGAGTCCAAGTGAGTAGGGTAGCGACTTCTTCAGGGCTAGTGGGTGGCTCGAGTCAAATTTCAGATACGTATGAAGGTTAGTCGGTTTATAGTATGCCTTCGTATGCAGATTCCTGGTTAGCTGGTCTATATATACTGTTGTATCTAGGAAATTAATCGTGGAGTCACTGTGTTCGAGGGTAAACTTAAGGTTCTCATGAACTATATTTGACCATGAAAAGAAACCTTCTAGGTGCGGGAAACCGTCCTCCATTATTCCGAAGATGTCGTCTATGTAACGGAAATATACCTCCGGTCCGTCCTTCCTGTGGGATCGTTTCCTCTCGAACACTACATGCACAAATATTTCAGCGATTGCCACACTACTGGATGCTCCTATCGCTGTACCCTTGGTTTGCCGGTATGCCCGTCCTTCAAATTGCAAAAGGGTGTCTCTCATCACATGGAGGATGGCCTCCTCAAGAGTTTCTTTCGAGGGGGTCCTCCATACGCCTGCGTCTTGAAGTTCCTGTCTGATTTTTGTTCTGTTATCTGTAAAAAAAGATGCTACTACCTTTGCAGCTTCTCTCTGTGGTATGCTCGGGTAGAGCGATACCACATCCATGGAAAAAAGGCGGGCCCCTCTCGGGACGGGGCCTTTAATTTCTGCAATTTTCTTGAGGAAATCCGTCGTATCTTTGATTCTTTCCGGTAGTAGGCGTAGTAAGGGGTTCAGGAGAGCTGTGCAGATCCAGTCTACCGGCCTTGTTGGGGCCCGGCAGCCGCTTAGAACCGGTCTCCCTTGCCACGTTCCTGTTGTTTCTTCTAATGCTTTATGGATCTTTGGTAAAAGGTAGAGGTGGGGAATGATGGATTCAAAGGTTAGGAAGAAATCTCTCGCCCCTGCCTGCATGAGTCCTCCTTTCCCGTCCCCAGTCTTGTTTTCGAACAGCTTGAGGACTATCCTTTTACTCCTCGTTTGGGCGTTTCTAAGCGCATCATCCTGGTTGTGTATCTGTTTGTAGGCTGCAGTGTCTGCCAGGTGCCTCTTCATCTCGTTCCTGTAGTTGTCCTTTCTCCAGGCGACGACAGTACCTCCCTTGTCCGCCGGCTTTATCACAATATCCGTGCGTCCTTTCAACGTTGATAGGGCGTCCCTCTCCTCCCTTGTGAGATTGCAGTTGCGTCGTCGTTCCGCACCACGCTTGAGGTCGACCTTCATTTGCTGGATTACCGGTTTAAGGCCTACTAGGTTGTAGTTTGGGCACTGGACTGGTTTGCTGGGGTGGAGGTACCTAAAAGAGAGGGAGAGTTTAGTTCTCTTAATTGCTCCCTGTGACTTACCTTGCTCCGGCCGGAGGTTGCTCCAAACTTGGTTGATACTAGTTTCCAAGTTGTTGCACAGATCCTCTATCGCATCTTCCCTCTTCTTACGCGCCGGAGGGCCTATCACGAACGTAAGTCCCTTTTCCAACAGTTTCCTCTCCTGTTCAGTAAGGGGTACCTCCGAGACAACTGTCTGTTTCAATTGTCCTCTTTTCTGCCTTAATTCCTGTCGTTTCCTGAGTTTCTCCGATCTCCACCGTTCCACCCTCTGTCTCTGTCTCTTCCTTGTTGGTCTCGGTTCGTGCTGTTCCAGCGCTTGGGTCTGTTGTTGTTCTCCTGGTTCCAATTGTTGCCTCTGCCCCTGTTTCTGTTTCTGAAGAAATTATTATTATGGCCCCTATTATTATTATTACCTCCCTGTCTGTTGTCCCTGCTATTGTTGTTGTTCCAGGAGGGGTAGTCTCTGCTGTTATTGCCTCTGTTGTCTCCTGGGGTGATCCTGTTGTTCTGGCCTGTGTGGTCGCCGGTCCCGTTCCTGTTACACTGGCCTCGGTTGTCTCTGGATCTGTCCCTGTTGTTCCTCGTCTGGTTTCCACCCGGTTTGTCTCGTGATGAATTTCTCCATCCTTCTCGTGACCTGTCTCTGTTATTCCTACCTTGCCTGTTGTTGTTGTTGTTCGCCGAGGTGTCCCGTTGGAAGTTCAGTCTCTTCGGGCTCTTCCTCCTGTTCGAATCTGTTCTGGGTGGGAAGGGGGGTTGTTGTGGGGCAGGCTTGCCTAGAATCGGGGACAGAGGGACATCATCGTCATCGTTCATCAGGAGTACTGAACGTAAGGGTTTTGGGGCCGCTTGTTTTTGTTGTTGCACTTGTTCTATGGCTCCTAGGCCTAGGGCTTTGTCCACTGCTGTAGTCAGGCTCTGCAGCGTACCTTCCTGAGGGTTTGAGAAGAAACTTTCATACCTGTGTGACGTCTGTCCCGAGCGCATCATCAGACTTCCATCGTATGGTCTTTCGAGGGTCCCTGGTTTCGGAGTTGTCTTTCGTCTGAAACCTTCCCATAGGGCCGTACCTATTCTTACCTGATCCCAACCTCGTATTAGGAGGCGGGCTACGATGAGTTCTATTTTGGCCATTTCTCTCGTATGCGAGGCTTTGAGAAGGAGCGTGTATGTCGCCATAGACGCTCTGGCCTGTTCCAAGTTCACTCTGTTTAGACAGCTGGCTAGACCTGGTAGGATTGGGAGACCTGCTGAAAAAAATGGGAAACAAACCTGTAGGGCAAGGTATTCAGGGACTGTGTTTAGCCTCACTGCCCGTTGGACGAACGTCAACCTGTCTTTTAAATATTCTATAGTTGTGAAGATCGGCTTTACCAGGGCTATAATTTCTAAGTCCTCCTGTTGGAAAAAACTGTTAACCTCATAGAGGTCAGATCTTTCCATCATTTTGTGTACTTGGACTGTTATATCACTCTCCTGGAGGAGGTCCTCCGGATTTGGAGTGAACGGCAAGTGTTCAAGTGCTTTCGACCCTGGTCCCGTCCATACTCTCCTGTCTCTCCAGACTCCTTGGAGGGTGCCTTCAGGAAGTTGAGGTCTCTGTTTATATCTGTTTAGGATCTCAAGTATTCCATACTCCCACTCCTCTTCGGAGGTGTTAGGGAGAGAATCCTTGAGACCTTCCGTAATTGTTTCCGGGAGGGACTCGGAAACAGTTAACTCTGTCTCCACTGCAGGTCTCCTTGCTTTCGATGTCGAGGGTTGGTTTGGTGAGACCTCTCGTGTTCTCTTTGCTCGTACTGCGTCAATCTCCATTCTGGCTCTACAATTCAACGACACTTCCAACACTTTTAACACTCAAGAATGGGGGAAAGAAAACAAAGTTATAGGTTTTTTATCTTCCCTTTTCGGCTCGTGTGTGTGAGAAAAAAAGTTTGGAAAAAAGCACAAAAAGTATTTCTCTCAGTAATGGAGTCAAACTCTCACTTGCCTCCTGGGGGCAGAAGAAGAGAGTTCTACCAGAAGACTGAGCGAAAAAGCCTTTTGTGTCCCGGTATTTCGCCTTTCGATATCCCCCCTGGTTAGAGGAGAGGGAGTATCGTTAGGAGAAAATGCTACAACGGGTACAGCCGACTGTTTCGTAGGACCTTAGTCCTTTACTCTTCAGCCCGTGAAGTAGAATTGTGTGTTTGAGCCATGGGTCGACTTTTTATTTTATAGTCCAGATACAGGTGAGGAGTGAGGTACATAGATATCATTTTTCGGAACGTAAAAATTACCTAATACATAATAGCTGAATATAAAGATAGCTTCATTAAAATGCAGGGTATGATGAGTATATCTTTGGAGATGCATCGTCTGTGAGTTAATAGTTTGTCTATCTCCCATACATTGAGGTCTCATAAGAACATAAGAACATAAGAACAAAGGCAACTGCAGAAGGCCCACTGGCCCACACGAGGCAGCTCCTATTTACAACCACCCAATCCCACTCACATACATGTCCAACCCTCGCTTGAAACAATCGAGGGATCCCACCTCCACCACGTTATGCGGTAATTGGTTCCACAAATCAACAACCCTGTTACCAAACCAGTATTTACCCTAGTCTTTCCTAAATCTAAACTTATCCAATTTATACCCATTGTTTCGTGTTCTGTCTTGTGTTGATACTTTTAATACCCTATTAATATCCCCTTTGTTATGTCCATTCATCCACTTGTTAAGTATTTGTATTTGAGGTAATATTTGGTGTTTCCACCATAATTCGAGGTCTCCTTTGTTATTTGTTATTAGCAGTTAGTTTCGTTGCGTTGTCATTTGCTGTAGGAACTAAGGTAACTGCAGAAGGCTTATTGGCCCATACGAGGCAAGGCCGGAAATCCTGCCTCGCTTCTCAATTTCAATTGGTATAACAATAAAGCCATCTACTGTAGTAGAGCATATATTACTCAATAGGCCAGTGCTATCTGGGAAACGAAGAATTGAGGGGGTGATCCCTTCGTTGGTTGGGTCGTCATTACTAGGGTGGGTTTCGTTGTGTTGTCATTTGCTGTAGGAACTAAGGCAACTGCAGAAGGCCTATTGGCCCACACGAGGCAAGGCCGGAAATCCTGCCTCGCTTCTCAATTTCAATTGGTATGACAATAAAGCCAGCTACTGTAGATAGACATAATATTACTCAATAGATCCAAGTGCTATCTGGGGAAACGAANAACACTAGTGGTCAACACTCCAGCACTCTACAACACGACACTAGTGGTCAACACTCCAGCACTGTACAACACAACACTAGTGGTCAACACTCCAGCACTTTACAACACAACAAAACACTTTTAAACACTCCGCACTCTACAACAAAAACTAGTAGTCAACACTCAAGCACTCTACAAACACAACACAACACTAGTGGTCAACACTCCAGCACTCTACAACACAACACTAGTGGTCAACACTCCAGCACTCTACAACACAACTCTAGTGGTCAACACTCCAGTACTCTACAACACAACACAAAACTAGTGGTCAACACTTCAACTCTCTACCACACAACACAACACTACTGGTCAACACTCAAGCACTCTACAACACCACAACACTAGTGGTCAACACTACAGCACTCTTAAGTACAACACTAGCGGTCAACACTCCAGCACTCTACAACACAACACAACACAACTGGTCAATACTACAGTACTCTTAAGTACAACACTAGTGGTCAACACACAAGCACTCTACAACACAAGAAAACACTAGTGGTCAACACTCTAGCACTCTACAACACAACACTAGTGGTCATCACTCCAGCACTCAACAACACAAGACTAGTGGTCAACACTCCAACAATCTAGAACACAAAACTAGTGGTCAACACTCCAGCACTCTAAACAAAAACACAGTTGTCAATTTTACAACACAACACAACACTAGTGGTCAACACTCCAGCACTCCACAACACGACACTAGTGGTCAGCACTCAAGCACTCTACAACACAACACAACACTAGTGGTCAACACTCCAGCAATCTACAACACAACACAACACTAGTGGTCAACACTTCAACACTCTACAACACAACACAACACAAGTGGATAACACTCCAGCACTCTACAACACAACACTACTGGTCAACACTCCAGCTCTCTACAAACACAGCACTAGTGGTCAACACTCCAGCACTCTACAACACAACACTAATTGTCACCACTCCAGCACTCTACAACACAACACAACAGTAGTTGTCACCACTCCAGCACTCTACAACACAACACAACAGTAGTTGTCAACACTCCAGCACTCTAAAACACAACACTAGTGGTAAACACTCCAGCTCTCTACAACACAACACTAGTGGTCAACACTCCAGCACTCTACAACACATCACTAATGGTCAACACTCCAGCACTCTACAACACAACACAACAGTAGTTGTCAACACTCCAGCACTCTACAACACAACACTAGTGGTCAACATTCCAGCACTCTGCAACACAACATTAGTGGTAAACACTCCTTCACTCTACAACACAAAACTAGTGGTCATCACTCCAGCAATCAACAACACATCACTACTGGTCAACACTCCAGCATTCTACAACACAACACAAGTGGTCAGCACTCTACAACACAACACAACACTAGTGGTCAACACTCCAGCACTCTACAACACAACACTAGTGGTCAACACTCCAGCACTCTACAACACAACACTAGTGGTCAACATTCCAGCACTCTGCAACACAACATTAGTGGTAAACACTCCTTCACTCTACAACACAAAAGTAGTGGTCATCACTCCAGCAATCAACAACACATCACTACTGGTCAACACTCCAGCATTATACAACACAACACAAATGGTCAACACTTTACAACACAAAACAACACTAGTGGTCAACACTCCAGCACTCTACAACACAACACTAGTGGTCAACACTCCAGCACTCTACAACACAACACTAGTGGTCAACACTCAAACACTCTTCAACACAACACAGCACTAGTGGTCAACACTCCAGCACTCTACAACATAACACTACTGGTCAATACTCCAGCACTCTAGAACACAACATTAGTGGTAAACACTCCTTCACTCTACAACACAAAACTAGTGGTCATCACTCCAGTACTCTACAACACAACACATCACTAGTGGTAAACACTCCAGCACTCTACAACACAACACAACTGGTCAACACTCCAGCACTCTTAAGTACAACAGTAGTGGTCAACACACAAGCACTCTACAACAGAGGAAAACACTAGTGGTCAACTCTCTAACACTCTACAACACAACACAAGTGGTCAACACTCCAGCACTCAAGAACACAACACTAGTGGTCATCACTCACACAATCTAAAACACAAAACTAGTGGTCAACACTCCAGCACTCTACAACACAACACAAGTTGTCAATAATTTACAACACAACACAACACTAGTGGTCAACACTCCAGCACTCTACAACACGACACTAGTGGTCAACACTCCAGCACTGTACAACACAACACTAGTGGTCAACACTCCAGCACTTTACAACACAACACAACACTAGTTTTAAACACTTCCGCACTCTACAACAAAACACTAGTAGTCAACACTCAAGCACTCTACAACACAACACAACACTAGTGGTCAACACTCCAGCACTCTACAACACAACACTAGTTTTCAACACTCCAGCACTCTACAACAAAACACTAGTAGTGAACACTCCAGTACTCTACAACACAACACAACACTAGTGGTCAACACTCCAACACTCTACAACACAACACAACACAAGTGGATAACACTCCAGCACTCTACAACACAACACAAGTGGTCAACACTCCAGCACTCTACAACACAACACTAATTGTCACCACTCCAGCACTCTACAACACAACACAACAGTAGTTGTCAAGACTCCAGCACTCTAAAACACAACACTAGTGGTAAACACTCCAGCACTCTACAACACAACACTAGTGGTCAACACTCCAGCACTCTACAACACATCACTAATGGTCAACACTCCAGCACTCTACAACACAACATTAGTGGTAAACACTCCTTCAGTCTACAACAGAAAACTAGTGGTCATCACTCGAGCACTCTACAACACAACATATCACTAGTGGTAAACACTCCAGCACTCTTCAACACAACACAACTGGTCAACACTAAAGCACTCTTAAGTACAACACTAGAGGTCAACTCTCTAGCACCCTACAACACAACACAAGTGGCCAACACTCCAGCACTCAACAACACAACACTAGTTGTCATCACTCCAACAATCTAGAACACAAAACTAGTGGTCAACACTCCAGCACTCTACAACACAACACAAGTTGTCAATAATTTACAACACAACACAACACTAGTGGTCAAACACTCAGCACTCTACAACACGACACTAGTGCACACACTCCAGCAGTCTACAACTCAACACTAGTGGTCAGCACTCCAGCACTCTA
>WNGS01001190.1:24538-39805 GCA_020271785.1 Procambarus virginalis | reverse complement strand
GAAGGTGGTGTATGTCCCATGGTTGTGTACGGAAGGTTGTGTATGTCCCATGGTTGTGTACGGAAGGGGTGTATGTCCCATGGTTGTGTACGGAAGGTGGTGTATGTCCCATGGTTGTGTACGGAAGGTGGGTGTATGTCCCATGGTTGTGTACGGAAGGTGGGGTGTATGTCCCATGGTTGTGTACGGAGGTGGTGTATGTCCCATGGTTGTGTACGGAAGGTGGTGTGTATGTCCCATGGTTGTGTACGGAAGGTGGTGTATGTCCCATGGTGTGTATGGAGGGTGGTGTGTATGTCCCATGGTTGTGTACGGAAAGTGGTGTGTAT
The DNA here is from genome assembly GCA_020271785.1 of Procambarus virginalis. Classification (NCBI taxonomy): domain Eukaryota; kingdom Metazoa; phylum Arthropoda; class Malacostraca; order Decapoda; family Cambaridae; genus Procambarus; species Procambarus virginalis. The sequence continues at coordinate 39,476 of WNGS01001190.1, read as the reverse complement.
GTCCCATGGTTGTGTATGGAAGGGTGGTGTATTTCCCATGGGGTGTACGGAAGGTGGTGTGTATGTCCCATGGTTGTGTACGGAAGGTTGGTGTATGTCCCATGGTTGTGTATGGAAGGGGTGTGTATGTCCCATGGTTGTGTATGGAAGGTGGTGTATGTCCCATGGTGTGTATGGAAGGTGGTGTGTATGTCCCATGGTTGTGTATGGAAGGTGGGTGTATGTCCATGGTTGTGTATGGAAGGTGGTGTGTATGTCCCATGGTTGTGTATGGAAGTGGGTGTATGTCCCATGGTTGTGTACGGGAGGTGGTGTGTATGTCCCATGGTTGTGTACGGAAGGTGGTGTGTATGTCCCATGGTTGTGTATGGAAGGGTGGTGTGTATGTCCCATGGTTGTGTACGGTAGGGTGGTGTATGTCCCATGGTTGTGTATGGAAGGTGGTGTGTATGTCCCATGGTTGTGTACGGAAGGTGGGGTGTATGTCCCATGGTTGTGTATGGAAGGTGGTGTGTATGTCCCATGGTTGTGTAGGAAGGTGGTGTGTATGTCCCATGGTTGTGTACGGAAGGGTGGTGTATGTCCCATGGTTGTGTATGAAGGGGGGTGTATGTCCCATGGTTGTGTACGTGTACGGAAGGTGGTGTGTATGTCCCATGGTTGTGTATGGAAGGTGGTGTATGTCCCATGGTTGTGTACGGAAGGTGGTGTGTATGTCCCATGGTTGTGTATGGAAGGTGGTGTATGTCCCATGGTTGTGTACGGAAGGTTGTGTATGTCCCATGGTTGTGTACGGAAGGGGGTGTATGTCCCATGGTTGTGTACGGAAGGTGGTGTATGTCCATGGTGTGTATGGAAGGTGGGTGTATGTCCCATGGTTGTGTACGGAAGGTGGGGTGTATGTCCCATGGTTGTGTATGGAAGGTGGTGTATGTCCCCTGGTTGTGTATGGAAGGTGGTGTGTATGTCCCATGGTTGTGTATGGAAGGTGGTGTATGTCCATGGTTGTGTATGGAAGGGTGGTGTGTATGTCCCATGGTTGTGTACGGAAGGTGGGTGTATGTCCCATGGTTGTGTATGGAAGGGTGGTGTATCCCATGGTTGTGTAGGAAGGTGGTGTGTATGTCCCATGGTTGTGTATGGAAGGGTGGTGTATGTCCCATGGTTGTGTACGGAAGGGTGGTGTGTATGTCCCATGGTTGTGTATGGAAGGTGGTGTATGTCCCATGGTTGTGTATGGAAGGTGGTGTATGTACCATGGTTGTGTATGGAAGGTGGTGTGTATGTCCCATGGTTGTGTACGGAAGGTGGTGTGTATGTCCCATGGTTGTGTACGGAAGGGTGGTGTATGTCCCATGGTTGTGTATGGAAGGGGGTGTATGTCCCATGGTTGTGTACGGAAGGTGGTGTGTATGTCCCATGGTGTGTATGGAAGGTGGTGTATGTCCCATGGGTGTGTACGGAAGGTTGTGTATGTCCCATGGTTGTGTACGGAAGGGGGTGTATGTCCCATGGTTGTGTACGGAAGGTGGGTGTGTCCCATGGTGTGTGTATGGAAGGTGGGTGTATGTCCCATGGTTGTGTACGGAAGGTGGTGTATGTCCCATGGGTGTTGGAAGGGGTGTATGTCCCATGGTTGTGTACGGAAGGTGGTGTGTATGTCCCATGGTTGTGTATGGAAGGTGGTGTATGTCCCATGGTGTGTGTACGGAAGGGTGGGTGTATGTCCCATGGTTGTGTACGGAAGGTGGTGGTATGTCCCATGGTTGTGTACGGAAGGGGGTGTGTATGTCCCATGGTTGTGTACGGAAGGTGGTGTGTATGTCCATGGTTGTGTATGGAAGGGTGGTGTATGTCCCATGGTTGTGTACGGAAGGTGTGTGTGTATGTCCCATGGTTGTGTACGGAAGGTGTGGTGTATGTCCCATGGTTGTGTATGGAAGGGTGTGTATGTCCCATGGTTGTGTATGGAAGGTGGTGTATGTCCCATGGTTGTGTATGGAAGGTGGTGTGTATGTCCCATGGTTGTGTATGGAAGGTGGGTGTATGTTCCATGATTGTGTATGGAAGGTGGTGTGTATGTCCCATGGTTGTGTACGGAAGGTGGGTTGTATGTCCCATGGTTGTGTACGGAAGGTGGTGTGTATGTCCCATGGTGTGTACGGAAGGTGGTGTGTATGTCCCATGGTTGTGTACGGAAGGTGGTGTGTATGTCCCATGGTTGTGTACGGAAGGTGGTGTATGTCCCATGGTTGTGTATGGAAGGTGGTGTGTATGTCCCATGGTTGTGTACGGAAGGTGGGTGTATGTCCCATGGTGTGTATGGAAGGTGGTGTATGTCCCATGGTTGTGTACGGAAGGTGGTGTGTATGTCCATGGTTGTGTATGGAAGGGTGTGTATGTCCCATGGTTGTGTATGGAAGGATGGTGTGTAGTCCCATGGTTGTGTATGGAAGGGTGGTGTATGTCCCATGTTGTGTATGGAAGGGTGGTGTGTGTATGTCCCATGGTTGTGTATGGAAGGTGGTGTATGTTCCATGGTTGTGTATGGAAGGGTGGTGTATGTACAATGGTTGTGTATGGAAGGTGGTGTGTATGTCCCATGGTTGTGTACGGAAGGTGGTGTGTATGTCCCATGGTTGTGTACGGAAGGTGGTGTATGTCCCATGGTTGTGTATGGAAGGGGGGTGTATGTCCCATGGTTGTGTACGGAAGGTGTGTGTATGTCCCATGGTTGTGTATGGAAGGTGGTGTATGTCCCATGGTTGTGTACGGAAGGTGTGTGTATGTCCCATGTTGTGTATGGAAGGTGGTGTATGTCCCATGGTTGTGTACGGAAGGTTGTGTATGTCCATGGTTGTGTACGGAAGGGGTGTATGTCCCATGGTTGTGTACGGAAGGTGGTGTATGTCCCATGGTTGTGTATGGAAGGTGGGTGTATGTCCCATGGTTGTGTACGGAAGGTGGGGTGTATGTCCCATGGTTGTGTATGGAAGGTGGTGTATGTCCCATGGTTGTGTATGGAAGGTGGGTGTATGTCCCATGGTTGTGTATGGAAGGTGGTGTATGTCCCATGGTTGTGTATGGAAGGTGGTGTGTATGTCCCATGGTTGTGTACGGAAGGTGGTGTGTATGTCCCATGGTTGTGTATGGAAGGTGGTGTATGTCCCATGGTTGTGTACGGAAGGTGGTGTGTATGTCCCATGGTTGTGTACGGAAGGGTGGTGTATGTCCCATGGTTGTGTATGGAAGGGTGGTGTGTATGTCCCATGGTTGTGTATGGAAGGTGGTGTATGTCCCATGGTTGTGTATGGAAGGTGGTGTATGTCCCATGGTTGTGTATGGAAGTGGTGTGTATGTCCCATGGTTGTGTACGGAAGGGTGGTGTATGTCCCATGGTTGTGTATGGAAGGGGGTGTATGTCCCATGGTTGTGTACGGAAGGTGGTGTGTATGTCCCATGGTTGTGTACGGAAGGTGGTGTATGTCCCATGGTTGTGTACGGAAGGTGGTGTGTATGTCCCATGGTTGTGTATGCAAGGTTGTGTATGTCCCATGGTTGTGTACGGAAGTTGGTGTATGCCCCATGGTTGTTTACGGAAGGTGGGTGTATGTCCCATGGTTGTGTACGGAAGGTGGTGTGTATGTCCCATGGTTGTGTACGGAAGGTGGTGTGTATGTCCCATGGTTGTGTACGGAAGGTGGTGTATGTCCCATGGTTGTGTACGGAAGGGTGGTGTGTATGTCCCATGGTTGTGTACGGAAGGTGGGTTTATGTCCCATGGTTGTGTACGAAAGGTGGGTGTATGTCCCATGGTTGTGTACGGAGGGTGGTGTATGTCCCATGGTTGTGTACGGAAGGGTGGTGTGTATGTCCCATGGTTGTGTATGGAAAGGTGGTGTGTATGTCCCATGGTTGTGTATGGAAGGGTGGTGTATGTCCCATGGTTGTGTACGGAAGGGTGATGTATGTCCCATGGTTGTGTGCGGAAGGGTGGTGCGTATGTCCCATGGTTGTGTACGGAAGGTGGTGTATGTCCCATGGTTGTGTACGGAAGGTGGTGTATGTCCCATGGTTGTGTACGGAAGGTGGTGTATGTCCAATGGTTGTGTACGGAAGGTGGGGTGTATGTCCCATGGTTGTGTACGGAAGGGTGATGTATGTCCCATGGTTGTGTACGGTAGGGTGGGGTGTATGTCCCATGGTTGTGTACGGAAGGTGGTGTATGTCCCATGGTTGTGTACGGAAAGTGGTGTATGTCCCATGGTTGTGCACGGAAGGTAGTGTGTATGTCCCATGGTTGTGTACGGAAGGGTGGTGTATGTCCCATGGTTGTGTACGGAAGGGTGGTGTGTATGTCCCATGGTTGTGTACGGAAGGTGGTGTATGTCCCATGGTTGTGTACGGAAGGGTGGTGTGTATGTCCCATGGTTGTGTACGGAAGGTTGGTGTATGTCCCATGGTTGTGTATGGAAGGGTGGTGTGTATGTCCCATGGTTGTGTATGGAAGGGGTGTATGTCCCATGGTTGTGTACGGAAGGGTGATGTATGTCCCATGGTTGTGTACGGAAGGTGGTGTATGTCCCATGGTTGTGTACGGAAGGTGGTGTATGTCCCATGGTTGTGTACGGAAAGTGGTGTATGTCCCATGGTTGTGTACGGAAGGTGGTGTGTATGTCCCATGGTTGTGTATGGAAGGTGGTGTATGTCCCATGGTTGTGTACGGAAGTGGGTGTATGTCCCATGGTTGTGTATGGAAGGTGGTGTATGTCCCATGGTTGTGTATGGAAGGGTGGTGCGTATGTCCCATGGTTGTGTACGGAAGGTGGTGTATGTCCCATGGTTGTGTACGGAAGGTGGTGTATGTCCCATGGTTGTGTACGGAAGGTGGTGTTTGTCCCATGGTTGTGTACGGAAGGGTGGTGTATGTCCCATGGTTGTGTACGGAAGGGTGGTGTATGTCCCATGGTTGTGTACGGAAGGTGGTGTATGTCCCATGGTTGTGTACGGAAGGGTGGTGTATGTCCCATGGTTGTGTACGGAAGGTGGGTGTTATGTCCCATGGTTGTGTACGGAAGGTGGTGTGTATGTCCCATGGTTGTGTACGAAAGGTGGTGTATGTCCCATGGTTGTGTATGGAAGGGTGGTGTGTATGTCCCATGGTTGTGTATGGAAGAGTGGTGTGTATGTCCCATGGTTGTGTACGGAAGGGTGGTGCGTATGTCCCATGGTTGTGTACGGAAGGTGGTGTATGTCCCATGGTTGTGTATGGAAGGGTGGTGTGTATGTCCCATGGTTGTGTACGGAAGGGTGGTGTATGTCCCATGGTTGTGTACGGAAGGGTGGTGTGTATGTCCCATGGTTGTGTATGGAAGGGTGGTGTGTATGTCCCATGGTTGTGTACGGAAGGTGGTGTATGTCCCATGGTTGTGTACGGAAGGGTGGTGTGTATGTCCCATGGTTGTGTATGGATGGTGGTGTGTATGTCCCATGGTTGTGTACGGAAGGGTGTGTGTATGTCCCATGGTTGTGTATGGATGGTGGTGTGTATGTCCCATGGTTGTGTACGGAAGGTGGTGTATGTCCCATGGTTGTGTATGGAAGGTGGTGTGTATGTCCCATGGTTGTGTACGGAAGGTGGTGTATGTCCCATGGTTGTGTACGGAAGGGGGTGTATGTCCCATAGTTGTGTACGGAAGGTGGGTGTATGTCCCATGGTTGTGTACGGAAGGGTGGTGTATGTCCCATGGTTGTGTACGGAAGGGTGGTGTATGTCCCATGGTTGTGTACTGAAGGTCGGTGTATGTCCCATGGTTGTGTACGGAAGACTGGTGTATATCCCATGGTTGTGTATGGAAGGGGGGTGTACGTCCCCCCCACCACTCCCCTCTCACACTGGGAGCACACGTCTCGCCCACACTTTAGAAGCCATAAGTGATGAACTACTGGTTAACGCCTCAAGAGTTTCTCAGATCTTCCAGCCCTGATTACCATCTTAATTAATTTTGCGATGACTCCTGGTCCTTGAGGTATTTACTTCCACCTTTAATTAGTGGCTTCAGGTGACGTACCATCAAAGGTGTTCTGGGCTCGGCTGGCGGCGACGTAACCCACCTGCCAATATTACATTTATTGAAGCTTTTCTTCATCCTCAAGAATATATTAATTTTGTCCATTAAATTTTAATTGTATTTTGTGAAAGATCTTCAAAACCTGCTACTGATAGGTGAAGCTGACAGCAGGTAGACCATGTTGCCTTAATATCTATATTATAAGAAGGAATGTCTGTCTGTCTGTCTGGCTGGCTGTCTGTGACACAAACCGTCATCTTACAATTACGTCGCTTTTCGCTGGTATGCACACTCAGGTGAAAAATCGACGTAATTCAGAATATAATCAGCTCACGAAAGTGCCGTCCTGTCGCGTTTTCTGTTTTGGGTCCTCTGGCTTAGACTGTCAGGTTAGGAGAGGAAACTTTCAATTAACGGTTTTTATGACATTTGAAACCTTAGAGGACCTTCCTGTCCTCCTACCCTACCAGAGGACCTTCCTGTCCTCCTACCCTACCAGAGGACCTTCCTGTCCCCCTACCCTACCAGAGGACCTTCCTGTCCTCCTACCCTACCAGAGGACCTTCCTGTCCTCCCACCCTACCAGAGGACCTTCCTGTCCTCCTACCCTACCAGAGGACCTTCCTGTCCTCCTACCCTACCAGAGGACCTTCCTGTCCTCCACCCTACCAGAGGACCTTCCTGTCCTCCTACCCTACCAGAGGACCTTCCTGTCCTCCTGCCCTACCAGAGGACCTTCCTGTCCTCCACCCTACCAGAGGACCTTCCTGTCCTCCTACCCTACCAGAGGACCTTCCTGTCCTCCCACCCTACCAGAGGACCTTCCTGTCCTCCTGCCCTACCAGAGGACCTTCCTGTCCTCCTGCCCTACCAGAGGACCTTCCTGTCCTCCTACCCTACCAGAGGACCTTCCTGTCCTCCTACCCTACCAGAGGACCTTCCTGTCCTCCTACCCTACCAGAGGACCTTCCTGTCCTCCCACCCTACCAGAGGACCTTCCTGTCCTCCCACCCTACCAGAGGACCTTCCTGTCCTCCTACCCTACCAGAGGACCTTCCTGTCCTCCCACCCTACCAGAGGACCTTCCTGTCCTCCTGCCCTACCAGAGGACCTTCCTGTCCTCCTACCCTACCAGAGGACCTTCCTGTCCTCCACCCTACCAGAGGACCTTCCTGTCCTCCTACCCTACCAGAGGACCTTCCTGTCCTCCTGCCCTACCAGAGGACCTTCCTGTCCTCCTGCCCTACCAGAGGACCTTCCTGTCCTCTTGCCCTACCAGAGGACCTTCCTGTCCTCCTACCCTACCAGAGGACCTTCCTGTCCTCCTACCCTACCAGAGGACCTTCCTGTCCTCCTACCCTACCAGAGGACCTTCCTGTCCTCCTACCCTACCAGAGGACCTTCCTGTCCTCCTACCCTACCAGAGGACCTTCCTGTCCTCCTACCCTACCAGAGGACCTTCCTGTCCTCCTGCCCTACCAGAGGACCTTCCTGTCCTCCCACCCTACCAGAGGACCTTCCTGTCCTCCTGCCCTACCAGAGGACCTTCCTGTCCTCCTGCCCTACCAGAGGACCTTCCTGTCCTCCTGCCCTACCAGAGGACCTTCCTGTCCTCCTACCCTACCAGAGGACCTTCCTGTCCTCCACCCTACCAGAGGACCTTCCTGTCCTCCTACCCTACCAGAGGACCTTCCTGTCCTCCCACCCTACCAGAGGACCTTCCTGTCCTCCTGCCCTACCAGAGGACCTTCCTGTCCTCCCACCCTACCAGAGGACCTTCCTGTCCTCCTACCCTACCAGAGGACCTTCCTGTCCTCCCACCCTACCAGAGGACCTTCCTGTCCTCCTACCCTACCAGAGGACCTTCCTGTCCTCCCACCCTACCAGAGGACGGGTTGGTGTGTGTTGTGTGGTGGAAGGTGAGGGCTGAACGGTTGGGGCGTTGGGACACGTCTCATCAAAAGTGGCAAGGGAAAATTATCTGTGGTATGGGATGAACATAGGCTAGTCGGGGGTTATCTTGAGATGATTTCGGGGCTTAGCGTCCCTGCGGCCCGGTCCTCGACCAGGCCTCCTTTTTCTTACACACCACCAGGAAGCAGCCCATAGCAGCTGTCTAACTCCCAAGTACTTATTTACTGCTAGGTAACAGGGACATCAGGTGAAAAACATTTTACCCATTTGTCTCCACCTCCACCGGTTATCGAAGCCGGAACGTCAGGACTACGAATCCGAAGAGCTGGTCACCCAGGTGTCAGGCGCTTTTGAACTAGCCATAATTCCATAGAGAAAGCGTGCCGGGATCACATTCAGACCCCCACGGCCTGCCAGCTATACTGACATATATTTTTAAATTATAAAATGTCAACTTCCTATTAGAAGAAAAAACAATTCTTAAAAGAATTGCTGCATCTCGTACCCGATGTGATAAGATAGTTAACATTCCTGCATTAGCAGACTTCTCATTCNTTTTATCCTTTTTCCACGAAATGTGTTAATTGGGGGCGCGTGTGTGTGTGGGTGTGGGGTGCGTATGCGCGTGTGGTGCGTGCGTGCGTGAGTGTGTCCCTAGCTCCCGTAAGTCGGTAACTTCTACCCAATGAGCCACGCTGAGATTTAAAGATATATACTATCCTGAACAAGAATTTGATAATATTTTACCTCACATTGTACACCTGATTAATTGACCAGAAAGGCGGGTACCTACCAGATTGTTTCCCCGCTCACACAAACTAGATGAATGATGACATATGGTCGATGATGATGCTCCGTCGTCGCCTTCCATTAGGTGATTCACTAAGTTGTTCTTCTATCTACACAAAACTCTGGAGTCAGTCACTGTATCGTTGTGTTGCGGTCCACTAATTTACTGTATCACTGATCACAATCACCACCCAACCAACACAATCACCAGTTCCACGGCAGATCGACCCAGCTGCCGGTCAGGTCAGGTCGCCTACGCTGTCCTCCACACTATGCACCGGTTCCACTAGCTCCACTTTTGATTTCTTCGCACAACCGCTAGCGATGACTATGCTATGTAGCACCTGCTAGCTACACACTGCGAGAGGCCAAATACTATGATCTAGCCTCAATAATCGTTCAATGTCCCGAGAAATTGAATTTCCGCGGACCTCGCTAATCGCGTGTGTCTCCTACCGTCGCTACCTACCTGTGAGGTGCAGAGGTGCAGGTGTGCAGTCGGCTGGTCACCAATCAGAAGCAGGCAGGCTGGGAATGGTTGTTTGCTGGTTGACGACGGACAAGAAAACGGCCAGCCTACTCATGAGAAACTCTCCAGACACGGAGCAGAACGCTCTGAAAGAGACCAACGTCGTCTATGCCGTCAAATGCCCTCTTGGGGACTGTAAGCCTCAAAAAACTCAGTATATAGGCAAGACAACAACATCTCTTTCCAGGCGTTTAACGATGCATAAGCAACAGGGCTCCATTAAGGAACATATAATCTCTTCCCACAACCAAACCATCACCAGAGAAATCTTAGCAAACAACACAGAAATCATTGATAGATACAGCGACAGCAGGCGGCTTGACATCTGCGAGGCACTACACATCAAGAAGTCAACACCAGAATCAACAGCCAATTAACGCACAACTATATTCTACCCACTTCAAGACTCCGCTCCAATATAGAAGCATCATGAAATATGGGCCAATAGGCCTTCTGCAGTTACAAATCTATACCCATTGTTCCGTGTTCTGTGTTTTGTTGAAAGTTTGTTTTTCACCCCACTATTGTATTACATCACCTCACCCAAATGCAGGTATAAGATCCAATGCTGTTCAGTCATAAGTTGTGTGTGGATAACTAAAGTCTTTGAAAATGTAATAAGTTTTACGAAACGCACTCAAGTGTCGCGTGAGACTAGAAATAAAAATGAATTTTGGAGAATTGATTTTTCATTTACCGTCAACAGTAAAAAGAAACATAAGGAAGATCGAGAAAATTCGTGTTAGAATTATTAATCTTACTTTTATATATATATATATATATATATATATATATATATATATATATATATATATATATATATATATATATATATATATATATATATATATATGTGTGTGTGTGTGTGTGTGTGTGTGTGTGTGTGTGTGTGTGTGTGTGTGTGTGTAAATATGACCGAAAAAGTAAGATTAATAATTCTAACACGAATTTTCTCAATATTTATTATGATTCTTCTCACTGTCGATGGTAATTGAAAAATCAATTCTCCAAAATTAATTTTTATTTCTAGTCTGACGCGACAACTGAACGCGTTTCGTAAAAACTTATTACACTTTCAAAGACTTTACTTTACACACACAACTGTAACCTATAAACACTAAACAAAGTCAGCTAATCCGTCATACTTTTACTCACATTTGGGTGAGGTGATATGGTACAACAGTTTTGGGTGAGGTAAACAAACTTGTGACAAACACAAGACAAAACACGACACTATGGGTATTAGTTGGATATGAGTGCATAAGAATGGAAGTAATTGCAGAGGGCCTATTGGCCCATACTTCCTCCTGATGCTTCTATATTGGTTCGGACTCTTGAAGTGGGTAGAATATAGTTGTGCATTAATTGGCTGTTGATTGCTGGTGTTGACTTTTTGATGTCTTGTGCCTCGCAGATGTCGAGCTGCCTGCTATCACTGTGCCAATCGATTATTTCTGTGTTGTTTGTTAAGACTTCTCTGGTGATGGTCTAGTTGTGAGAGGAGATTATATGTTCGTTGATGGAGCCCTGTTGTTTGTGCATTGTTAATCGCCTGGCAAGAGACGTTGTTGTCTTGCGTATGTACTGAGTTCTTTGAGGCTTACATTCCCCAAGTGGGCATTCAAAGGCATAGACGACGTTGGTCTCCTTCAAAGTGTTCTGCTTGGTGTCTGGGGAGTTTTTCATGAGTAGATTGGCCGTTTTTTTGGTTTTATAATAAATTATCAATTGTATTTTCTGATTTTTGTCTGTAGGGATTGCGTTCCTATCAACAATATCTTTAAGGACCCTTTCCTCTATTTTATGAGCCGTTGAAAAGAAGTTCCATTAAAATAGTCTAATTGGGGGTACAAGTGTTGTGTTGGTTGACTCTTCAGAAGTTGCATGGCGTTTTACCTTTCTTTTTATGATGTCTTCAACGAAACCGTTAGAGAAGCCGTTGTTGACTAGGACTTGCCTTACCCTACAGAGTTCTTCATCGACTTCTTTCCATCCTGAGCTGTGGCTGAGAGCACGGTCGACGTAAGCGTTGACAACACTCCTCTTGTACCTGTCTGGGCAGTCACTATTGGCATTGAGGCACATTCCTATGTTTGTTACTTTGGTGTACACTGCAGTATGGAAACCTCCGCTCCTTTCCATGACTGTTACATCCAGAAAGGGCAGCTTCCCATTGTTCTCCATCTCGTACGTGAAACTCAACACAGAATTCTGCTCATATGCCTCCTTCAGCTGCTGCAAACATCCGGCATCAGGTACCTGTGTAAAAATGTCGTCAACATACCTGCAGTATATGGCGGGTCTCAAGTTCATGTCAACTAAGACCCTCTGCTCGATGGTGCCCATGTAGAAGTTCGCAAACAGGACACCTAGGGGAGAACCCATGGCGACCCCATCTATTTGCTTTTACTTGTGCCCATCTGGGCTCACGAAGGGTGCCTCTTTAGTGCAGGCTTGGAGTAGTTTCCTCAGTATGCTTTCTGGCATGTCAAGAGGAGTGCAAGCCGGGTCACGATACGCTCTGTCTGCTATCATCCCTACTGTCTCGTCCACAGGTACGTTGGTATATAGTGACTCCACATCCAAAGAGGCTCTTATCCCCGTGGCCCGTGCTCCAGGCAGTAAGTCGACAAATTCCTTGGGAGACTTCAAGCTGAAAGCACAGGGTATGTAAGGAGTCAGCAACCCGTTCCATAGGCATACCCAGGTTTGTATTCCCCAACAACTTTTGGCAGGTGAAGTCCGGATTTCTTGGCGTTCACAGTTTCGATCAATCTGTTTACCTTCGTTTACAATTCGGCTGTAGTCTTTTTCGTTGCCCTTTGGAATTTAGTTTGGTCAGAGAGTATGAAGTTCATTTTTTCCATATATTCGTCATTTTTAAGAATGACGTATATTGGCGACTTGTCACCTCTCCTAATGAATATCTCGTTGTTGACCCGAAGGCTCTTAGCTGCCGCATTGAGTTCGGGGGACAGTATGGTGCTTCTGTAGTTACCTCGAAACTTTCCTCCTGCAATAAGTTCTGCTTGCAACGTGTCATTAGTGGTAACCTTCTTTTGCTTCTCGAGGTCGAATATATCGTTTAATAGGATCTTCAACTCCACATTCCGGGCCATATAACTCGGTCTGGACATAACGTGACAGTTTATACCCACATTCAAGTAATTTGGTCCCCAGTGAGGTTGATTCCAGCAAGGTTTAAGAAGCTATCTCTGGGTCGTGAAATCGCCATAGGTCCTCCAAATAATGTTGTCAGTCTGTTGATGATCCTGGTTTCGGTGCTGTGGTGATGTCGATCTGTGAGGATGTCGAGGTGTTGGTCGATGCGAGTGCGGAGGTCTTCGTCGATGTTACTGTTTCTCCATTGGTTTGTACCGTAAAGCAGGTGTGTTTTGCTGTCTTTGATCTCAATTTCTGCCTTATCTGCGTCATTTTCTTTTCTATAATATAATATACTTAGTCAGAACGCAAATTAAGGTGAAGCGAAAGATCTGGGAGTAGCAATCTTGCGTACCAACGAGCGTCTAGATCCACCTGTATCAAATTGTCTCACAATGGGTGGTGTAACCCATGCACTCAGAACTGCATATGTCCCATGGTTGTGTACGGAAGGGTGGTGTATGTCCCATGGTTGTGTACGGAAGGGTGGTGTATGTCCCATGGTTGTGTACGGAAGGGTGGTGCGTATGTCCCATGGTTGTGTTCGGAAGGGTGGTGTATGTCCCATGGTTGTGTACGGAAGGGTGGTGTATGTCCCATGGTTGTGTATGGAAGGTGGTGTGTATGTCCCATGGTTGTGTACGGAAGGGTGGTGCGTATGTCCCATGGTTGTGTACGGAAGGGTGGTGTATGTCCCATGGTTGTGTACGGAAGGTGGTGTATGTCCCATGGTTGTGTACGGAAGGGTGGTGTATGTCCCATGGTTGTGTACGGAAGGGTGGTGTATGTCCCATGGTTGTGTACGGAAGGGTGGTGTATGTCCCATGGTTGTGTACGGAAGGTGGTGTGTATGTCCCATGGTTGTGTACGGAAGGGTGGTGTACGTCCCATGGTTGTGTACGGAAGGGTGGTGTATGTCCCATGGTTGTGTATGGAAGGTGGTGTGTATGTCCCATGGTTGTGTATGGAAGGTGGGTGTATGTCCCATGGTTGTGTATGGAAGGTGGTGTGTATGTCCCATGGTTGTGTATGGAAGGTGGGTGTATGTCCCATGGTTGTGTACGGAAGGTGGTGTGTATGTCCCATGGTTGTGTATGGAAGGTGGTGTGTATGTCCCATGGTTGTGTACGGAAGGTGGTGTGTATGTCCCATGGTTGTGTACGGAAGGTGGTGTATGTCCCATGGTTGTGTAGGTGGTGTGTATGTCCCATGGTTGTGTACGGAAGGTGGTGTGTATGTCCCATGGTTGTGTACGGAAGGTGGGTGTATGTCCCATGGTTGTGTACGGAAGGGTGGTGTATGTCCCATGGTTGTGTACGGAAGGTGGTGTGTATGTCCCATGGTTGTGTACGGAAGGTGGTGTGTATGTCCCATGGTTGTGTACGGAAGGGTGGTGTATGTCCCATGGTTGTGTACGGAAGGTGGTGTGTATGTCCCATGGTTGTGTACGGAAGGTGGTGTGTATGTCCCATGGTTGTGTACGGAAGGTGGTGTGTATGTCCCATGGTTGTGTATGGAAGGGTGTGTATGTCCCATGGTTGTGTATGGAAGGTGGTGTGTATGTCCCATGGTTGTGTACGGAAGGGTGGTGTATGTCCCATGGTTGTGTATGGAAGGGGGTGTGTATGTCCCATGGTTGTGTATGGAAGGTGGTGTATGTCCCATGGTTGTGTATGGAAGGTGGTGTGTATGTCCCATGGTTGTGTACGGAAGGTGGGTGTATGTCCCATGGTTGTGTACGGAAGGTGGTGTGTGTCCATGGTTGTGTGTACGGAAGGGGGTGGTATGTCCCATGGTTGTGTACGGAAGGTGGTGTATGTCCCATGGTTGTGTACGGAAGGTGGTGTGTATGTCCCATGGTTGTGTACGGAAGGTGGTGTATGTCCCATGGTTGTGTACGGAAGGTGGTTGTATGTCCCATGGTTTTGTATGGAAGGTGGTGTGTATGTCCCATGGTTGTGTACGGAAGGTGGGGTGTATGTCCCATGGTTGTGTACGGAAGGTGGTGTATGTCCCATGGTTGTGTACGGAAGGTGGGTTATGTCCCATGGTTGTGTACGGAAGGTGGTGTGTATGTCCCATGGTTGTGTACGGAAGGTGGTGTATGTCCCATGGTGTGTACGGAAGGTGGTGTATGTCCCATGGTTGTGTACGGAAGTGGTGTATGTCCCATGGTTGTGTATGGAAGGGTGGTGTATGTCCCATGGTTGTGTACGGAAGGTTGGTGTATGTCCCATGGTTGTGTACGGAAGGTGGTGTATGTCCCCTGGTTGTGTACGGAGAAGGTGGTGTATGTCCCATGGTTGTGTACGGAAGGTGGTGTATGTCCCTGGTTGTGTACGGAAGTGGTGTGTATGTCCCATGGTTGTGTACGGAAGGGTGGTGTATGTCCCATGGTTGTGTACGGAAGGGTGGTGTATGTCCCATGGTTGTGTACGGAAGGTGGTGTGTATGTCCCATGGTTGTGTACGGA
>WNGS01001190.1:0-10641 GCA_020271785.1 Procambarus virginalis | reverse complement strand
AGTACCTGGGAGTTAGTCAGCTGTCACTGGGCTGCTTCCGGGCGGTGGAGGTCTGACCGAGGACCGGGCCGCGGGGACACTAAGCCCCGAAATCACCTCAAGATAACCTCAAGATAGTATAGTGCATATATGTACTAAATTCGGCCTTAGATAAACGTGTATTAGGCCTAGGAAGTTAGGTTAGTTTACACTGTCTTTGTAACATGTACAAAAACCTTTTTCAGTTTGTCTAAATTTATAAATGGCGGTGTGTCCACTCACAGATGAGGGCGCTGCCCAATACTGTACTATGGCGGTGTGTCCACTCACCGGTGAGTGCGCTGCCCCAATACTGTCACTATGGCGGTGTGTCCACTACAGGATGATTGACGCTGCCCAATACTGTCACTATGCGGTGTCCACTCACAGGATGAGTGACGCTGCCCAATACTGTCACTATGGCGGTGTGTCACTCACAGGATGAGTGGCGCTGCCCAATACTGTCACTATGGCGGTGTGTTCACTCACAGGATGATGTGACGCGCCCAATACTCCACTATGGCGGGGTCCACTCACAGGATGAGTGACGCTGCCCAATACTGTCACTATGCCGGTGTGTTTCACTCACAGGATGAGTGACGCTGCCAATACTGTCACTATGGCGGTGTGTCCACTCACAGGATGAGTGGCGCTGCCCAATACTGTCACTATGGCGGTGTGTCCACTCACAGGATGAGTGACGCTGCCCAATACTGTCACTATGGCGGTGTGTCCACTCACAGGATGAGTGACGCTGCCCAATACTGTCACTATGGCGGTGTGTCCACTCACAGATGAGTGGCGCTGCCAATACTGTCACTATGGCGGTGTGTCCTCACAGGATGAGTGACGCTGCCCAATACTGTCACTATGGCGGTGTGTCCACTCACAGGATGAGTGGCGCTGCCCAATACTGTCACTATGGCGGTGTGTCCACTCACAGGATGAGTGCGCTGCCCAATACTGTCACTATGGCGGTGTGTCCACTCACAGGATGAGTGACGCTGCCCAATACTGTCACTATGGCGGTGTGTCCACTCACAGGATGAGTGCGCTGCCCAATACTGTCACTATGGCGGTGTGTCCACTCACAGGATGAGTGGCGCTGCCCAATACTGTCACTATGGCGTGTGTCCACTCACAGGATGAGTGACGCTGCCCAATACTGTCACTATGGCGGTGTGTCCACTCACAGGATGAGTGACGCTGCCCAATACTGTCACTATGGCGGTGTGTCCACTCACAGGATGAGTGACGCTGCCCAATACTGTCACTATGGCGGTGTGTCCACTCACAGGATGAGTGCGCTGCCCAATACTGTCACTATGGCGGTGTGTCCACTCACAGGATGAGTGACGCTGCCCAATACTGTCACTATGGCGGTGTGTCCACTCACAGGATGAGTGGCGCTGCCCAATACTGTCACTATGGCGGTGTGTCCACTCACAGGATGAGTGGCGCTGCCCAATACTGTCACTATGGCGGTGTGTCCACTCACAGGATGAGTGACGCTGCCCAATACTGTCACTATGGCGGTGTGTCCACTCACAGGATGAGTGACGCTGCCCAATACTGTCACTATGGCGGTGTGTCCACTCACAGGATGAGTGGCGCTGCCCAATACTGTCACTATGGCGGTGTGTCCACTCACAGGATGAGTGGCGCTGCCCAATACTGTCACTATGGCGGTGTGTCCACTCACAGGATGAGTGCGCTGCCCAATACTGTCACTATGGCGTGTGTCCACTCACAGGATGAGTGGCGCTGCCCAATACTGTCACTATGGCGGTGTGTCCACTCACAGGATGAGTGGCGCTGCCCAATACTGTCACTATGGCGGTGTGTCCACTCACAGGATGAGTGGCGCTGCCCAATACTGTCACTATGGCGGTGTGTCCACTCACAGGATGAGTGACGCTGCCCAATACTGTCACTATGGCGGTGTGTCCACTCACAGGATGAGTGGCGCTGCCCAATACTGTCACTATGGCGGTGTGTCCACTCACAGGATGAGTGACGCTGCCCAATACTGTCACTATGGCGGTGTGTCCACTCACAGGATGAGTGACGCTGCCCAATACTGTCACTATGGCGGTGTGTCCACTCACAGGATGAGTGGCGCTGCCCAATACTGTCACTATGGCGGTGTGTCCACTCACAGGATGAGTGACGCTGCCCAATACTGTCACTATGGCGGTGTGTCCACTCACAGGATGAGTGGCGCTGCCCAATACTGTCACTATGGCGGTGTGTCCACTCACAGGATGAGTGGCGCTGCCCAATACTGTCACTATGGCGGTGTGTCCACTCACAGGATGAGTGGCGCTGCCCAATACTGTCACTATGGCGGTGTGTCCACTCACAGGATGAGTGACGCTGCCCAATACTGTCACTATGGCGGTGTGTCCACTCACAGGATGAGTGCGCTGCCCAATACTGTCACTATGGCGGTGTGTCCACTCACAGGATGAGTGACGCTGCCCAATACTGTCACTATGGCGGTGTGTCCACTCACAGGATGAGTGACGCTGCCCAATACTGTCACTATGGCGGTGTGTCCACTCACAGGATGAGTGACGCTGCCCAATACTGTCACTATGGCGGTGTGTCCACTCACAGGATGAGTGACGCTGCCCAATACTGTCACTATGGCGGTGTGTCCACTCACAGGATGAGTGACGCTGCCCAATACTGTCACTATGGCGGTGTGTCCACTCACAGGATGAGTGACGCTGCCCAATACTGTCACTATGGCGGTGTGTCCACTCACAGGATGAGTGGCGCTGCCCAATACTGTCACTATGGCGGTGTGTCCACTCACAGGATGAGTGACGCTGCCCAATACTGTCACTATGGCGGTGTGTCCACTCACAGGATGAGTGACGCTGCCCAATACTGTCACTATGGCGGTGTGTCCACTCACAGGATGAGTGACGCTGCCCAATACTGTCACTATGGCGGTGTGTCCACTCACAGGATGAGTGACGCTGCCCAATACTGTCACTATGGCGGTGTGTCCACTCACAGGATGAGTGACGCTGCCCAATACTGTCACTATGGCGGTGTGTCCACTCACAGGATGAGTGACGCTGCCCAATACTGTCACTATGGCGGTGTGTCCACTCACAGGATGAGTGACGCTGCCCAATACTGTCACTATGGCGGTGTGTCCACTCACAGGATGAGTGACGCTGCCCAATACTGTCACTATGGCGGTGTGTCCACTCACAGGATGAGTGACGCTGCCCAATACTGTCACTATGGCGGTGTGTCCACTCACAGGATGAGTGACGCTGCCCAATACTGTCACTATGGCGGTGTGTCCACTCACAGGATGAGTGACGCTGCCCAATACTGTCACTATGGCGGTGTGTCCACTCACAGGATGAGTGACGCTGCCCAATACGTCACTATGGCGGTGTGTCCACTCACAGGATGAGTGACGCTGCCCAATACTGTCACTATGGCGGTGTGTCCACTCACAGGATGAGTGACGCTGCCCAATACTGTCACTATGGCGGTGTCCACTCACAGGATGAGTGACGCTGCCCAATACTGTCACTATGGCGGTGTGTCCACTCACTGGATGAGTGACGCTGCCCAATACTGTCACTGTTGCGGTGTGTTCACTCACAGGATGAGTGACGCTGCCCAATACTGTCACTATGGCGGTGTGTCCACTCACAGGATGAGTGACGCTGCCCAATACTGTCACTATGGCGGTGTGTTCACTCACAGGATGAGTGACGCTGCCCAATACTGTCTCTATGGCGGTGTGTCCACTCACAGGATGAGTGGCGCTGCCCAATACTGTCACTATGGCGGTTTGTCCACTCACAGGATGAGTGGGCGCTGCCCAATACTGTCACTATGGCGGTGTGTCCACTCACAGGATGAGTGGCGCTGCCCAATACTGTCTCTATGGCGGTTTGTCCACTCACAGGATGAGTGACGCTGCCCAATACTGTCACTATGGCGGTTGTCCACTCACAGGATGAGTGACGCTGCCCAATACTGTCCCTGTTGCGGTGTGTTCACTCACAGGATGAGTGACGCTGCCCAATACTGTCACTATGGCGGTGTGTTCACTCACAGGATGAGTGACGCTGCCCAATACTGTCCCTGTTGCGGTGTGTTCACTCACAGGATGAGTGACGCTGCCCAATACTGTCACTATGGCGGTGTGTTCACTCACAGGATGAGTGATGCTCCCCAATACTGTCCCTGTTGTGGTGTGTTCACTCACAGGATGAGTGACGCTGCCCAATACTGTCACTATGGCGGTGAGTTCACTCACAGGATGAGTGACGCTGCCCAATACTGTCACTATGGCGGTGTGTTCACTCACAGGATGAGTGACGCTGCCCAATACTGTCCCTGTTGTGGTGTGTCCACTCACAGGATGAGTGACGCTCCCCAATACTGTCCCTGTTGTGGTGTGTCCGCTCACAGGATGAGTGGCGCTGCCCAATACTGTCTCTGTTGCGGTGTGTTCACTCACAGGATGAGTGACGCTGCCCAATACTGTCCCTGTTGCGGTGTGTCCGCTCACAGGATGAGTGACGCTCCCCAATACTGTCCCTGTTGTGGTGTGTCCACTCACAGGATGAGTGGCGCTGCCCAATACTGTCTCTGTTGCGGTGTGTTCACTCACAGGATGAGTGACGCTGCCCAATAAACCATTAGGCCAGGGGGGGGGGAGGGTGTGCGAACGGGCCTTGGCCCCCAAATAGATATCCGGACAAAAGTGCCAATTTCCCCTGTGACATATTTTTTAGAGTCGATGTTCCACGACGGTGTCCGCCCTTCGGAAAATTCGGCTTCATAGTGTAACACCCGTATAGTATACACTTAACTCCAGGGAAAGGGAGCTGTAACACCCATGACCCCCCCCCCCTCACTAGAGTTCTCACCCGGAATAGCCTTCTCCAAGAGGTCAGCCCAGATGACCTCCGGAGCATCTTGTATGTTGTTTAAAAAAATTCCTGTGTTAGTCTTAGTCAGCATAGTTTCAAGTAGGCAATATTTCAGGATACTCTTGTCAACAGGGTAATGGAGTAGACCCCAGATCCTTATGTGTAAACATACATGGATTTCCCCCTTTTAGCCAGGTCAGGGATTAGTCACACACGTAATTAATAACTCCTCTCTTGAAGTGTATGGTGAATGTCAAACAAGTTTAATGAAAATTCTTGAGTGTTTGTGCACGTGTAGCCGACCTCTCATTTCTTGGTGTAGGTAGCACAATACATCTTCCCCCCCCCCCTCTTGGGGTAGTATATAGAGGTACTGTAGAGACTTAGAGACAGAGTGTGGGACACCGGGATCGGGAGCGGGTCTGTGACGAACATCCACAGCCAGGGGAGAGGCAGTGTCCACCGGATGGAGAGACAGAGGTCTTAAGGTAATGTGTGTGATTTCTGAGATTTTGTTCCATGTCTGAATTTCTTAAACTATTGGCCAGTGTTAGAGTAGGATTTATAGTGGTGGTTAGTATAATTTTGGTTTCAATAAACTCATGTTAAATTTCCCGGCTTTGTCAATTGTTGAATCCTCTCAGCCTTTTGGATATAGTGGCTGACAACCGTCCCATAATTAATGACAGTTATAGAAAGTACTCTCCAAGTCAAGCAATGTTTCTTGCCTCGTTGCTTGTTACAGTCTCAATGGTCAAGGCAGATGGTGGCAGCGTATTAATCCTGTGTAGCATTTCCTTGTTGGCAGTGTACCTTTGGTTCCGGTGTAACCATCATATGTCAGCTCATATTACAGTGTTCAATAACAGTGTTACCAAGTGCAACTGATAGGAAGTGTTACTCAGGATAAGTAGTAGTGTTTACGTCATTAGTTTAGTATACATTATAGAGGTGTTCCATAGGTGGCATTTTTACACGGGTGTTACAATGGTATACTATACGGGTGTTACAATAGGCAACTCTGGCTGTTAGGCACAACCTATGCATACACAAAGGTGTATTTGGCAGTCTACATTTACTAATGGTAGATAGTCGTCGACTGTGGTATTAAAGTAGAATTGTGGCGGTGAGCCTCGCGGTCATTAGGATTTTAAATCCTTAAATGTGCCAGTCATGGTGCCAGCACGGCCGTAACCCGCCTCTCGTGACGTCATTCATGTCGGCCAGTGTCAACAGCCCATTACGACCTTCAGGCTTTAACGACACTAGAGAGGCGCCCCTGATGTCATAATGGGTGACGTCAACACACACACACACACACACACACACACACACACACACACACACACACCACACACACACACACACACACACACACACGCGACTCCGCACACGCGCACACACACACAGGAGTTGTTCATGGTAGGTTGTTCTATTCTTATGTGAATTGCTTCAAGAATTTGTAATCTTCTTGCATCTTGGGTTTAAACCCAAGATGTAAGAAGATTACAAATTCTTGAAGCAATTCACATAAGAACAGAACAACCTACCATGAACACCCAAATCACGGAACTATTTACTCTACCCACCATGAGAGTAAGGACAAGACCAGAACATAACGATGCTAACACAGAAGACAATGTTCAACATAACAGGCTAATTACACCTGATTAATCTTTGTATGTAGATACCAGCTGCCTCGTATGGGCCAATAGGCCTTCCGCAGTTACCTCTATTCTTATGTTCTTGTGTTTCACCCCCCATTTATCCCTTATGTATCCCCCATTCTTCATTGTCTTATCACCTGACCCAGTGCGGGTATAAAATCAACCAGTCCTGAAAATTCTTTTCACTTGAGAATGAACCATGGAGGTTCGAAACGTTGTGGAAATTGTATAAATAAGTGTAATACATTCCATAGTAATTCACTTCTTTTCTTCACCTTGAAATTACGAAAATGAGTTTTGGAGAACTCCTATTTCAGCTAAGCCCTGATGCTAAGAAAATAGTTAGAGGGATAGAAGCCCTAAATCAGAAGATAGTAATACAGAATATGTGGTCATATTCAATGAGACATATTATATATTATATATATATATATATATATATATATATATATATATATACATACCAACTAAGTCAGTAATTTATGTGCTTAGTATAATATAATAATAATTATTCAAATAAACTAATTGGAAATAATTTATTGAAAATATAGAAAATCACTCGGCGTATTAGGCAATTCGGGCCTTGCATAGTAGGCCGAAAAGTGCGTTCTGGCTACTAGGTACGACATATATATATATATATATATATATATATATATATATATATATATATATATATATATATATATATATATATATGTCGTACCTAGTAGCCAGAACGCACTTCTCGGCCTACTATGCAGGGACCGATTTGCCTAATAAGCCAAGTTTTCATGAATTAATTGTTTTTCGACTACCTAACCTACCTAACCTAACCAAACTTTTTTGGCTACCTAACCTAACCTAACCTATAAAGAAAGGTTAGGTTAGGTTAGGTAGGGTTGGTTAGGTTCGGTCATATATCTACGTTAGTTTTAACTCCAATAAAAAAATATTGACGTTATACATAATGAAATGGGTAGGTTTATCATTTCATAAGAAAAAAATTTGAGAAAATATATTAATTCATGAAAACTTGGCTTATTAGGCAAATCGGGCCTTGCATAGTAGGCTGAGAAGTGCGTTCTGGCTACTAGGTGCGACATATATATATATATATATATATATATATATATATATATATATATATATATATATATATATATATATATATATATTATTAAATATGACCGAAAAAGTAAGATAAATAATTCTAACACGAATTTTCTCGATTTTCCTTATGTTTCTTTTTACTGGTGACAGTAAATGAAAAATCAATTCTCCAAAATTCATTTTTATTTCTAGTCTGACGCGACACTTGAGCGCGTTTCGTAAAACTTATTACATTTTCAAAGACTTTAGTTTATTCACACTTAACTTATGACTGAAACAGCGTTGGCTCTTATACCTGCATTTGGGTGAGGTGATGTAATACAAAAGTGGGGTGAAAAACAAACTTTCAACAAAACACAGAACACGGAACAATGGGTATAGATTTGCAGAAGTTGGGTAAAAGATAGAACTGTAGAAGGCCTATTGGCCCATATTTCTTGATGTTTCTATATTGGAGCGGAGTCTTGAAGTGGGTAGGATATAGTTGTGCGTTAATTGGCTGTTGATTGCTGGTGTTGACTTCTTGATGTGTAGTGCCTCGCAGATGTCAAGCCGCCTGCTGTCGCTGTATCTATCAATGATTTCTGTGTTGTTTGCTAAGATTTCTCTGGTGATGGTTTGGTTGTGGGAAGAGAATATATGTTCCTTAATGGAGCCCTGTTGCTTATGCATCGTTAAACGCCTGGAAAGAGATGTTGTTGTCTTGCCTATATACTAAGTTTTTTGAGGCTTACAGTCCCCAAGAGGGCATTTGAAGGCATAGACGACGTTTGGCTCTTTTAGAGCGTTCTGCTCCGTGTCTGGAGAGTTTTTCATTAGTAGGCTGGCCGTTTTCTTGGTTTTATAGTAAATCGTTAGTTGTATCTTCTGATTTTTGTCTGTAGGGATAACATTTCTATTAACAATATCTTTCAGGACACTTTCCTCCGTTTTATGAGCTGTGGAGAAGAAGTTCCTGTAAAATAGTCTAATAGGGAGTATAGGTGTTGTATTAGTTGTCTCTTCAGAGGTTGCATGGCGTTTCACTTTCCTTCTTATGATGTCTTCAATGAAACCATTGGAGAAGCCGTTGTTGACTAGGACGACGAAGAACTCTGTAGGGTAAGGCAGGTCCTAGTCAACAACGGCTTCTCCAATGGTTTCATTGAAGACATCATAAGAAGGAAAGTGAAACGCCATGCAACCTCTGAAGAGACAACTAACACAACACCTGTACCCCCTATTAGACTATTTTACAGGAACTTCTTCTCCACAGCTCATAAAACGGAGGAAAGGGTCCTGAAAGATATTGTTAATAGAAATGTTATCCCTACAGACAAAAATCAGAAGATACAGAAGATATTTTGGAGAATTGATTTTTCATTTACCGTCACCAGTAAAAAGAAACATAAGGAAAATCGAGAAAATTCGTGTTAGAATAATTAATCTTACTTTTTCGGTCATATTTAATAACATATGTCTACAGGAAAGACTGCTACCAAAATATACTAATATATATATATATATATATATATATATATATATATATATATATATATATATTAATTTATTTATATATAAATATATATATTTTTTTTTTTTGGGTGGGGTGTGAGATGTTGGTGCACGGGCTCTAACCTCCGGCTGACCTGCACTTAAGTGTAAGTCATTACCGGTACGGTAGACACAACACTTAGGAGCTACAAGCACTTTGCTCCAAGAGTGTCACACTTTAATGTTGTGTTTGCTATTTTAATGTGCAGCGTTAAACGTGAGTGTTGCCCAGTGACGTGTGAGTGTTGCCCAGTGACGTGTGAGTGTTGCCCAGTGACGTGTGAGTGTTGCCCAGTGACGTGTGAGTGTTGCCCAGTGATGTGTGAGTGTTGCCCAGTGACGTGTGAGTGTTGCCTAGTGACGTGTGAGTGTTGCCCAGTGACGTGTGAGTGTTGCCCAGTGACGTGTGAGTGTGTACTGACTGGACGGGTGCGCCCCCCGCCCCCCAGACACTTGAGGAAGAGGAGGGTGGAAGTAGCCTAAGCTACTCTATCCTTCTGAGATGTATTTTATTGTCTCAATAAACGTACTTGAACTCATTACTGTCTGACTTAAGTGGTGGCTGAGTGGATGGTTTAAGATGCCTCGTATGTTGGCTTGAGAATGGTTATGTCCAATGTGTTTAACAACTTCTTCTGTGCTGGCCAATCTCGGGGTAAATCTCATTAGGGTTATAACTCTACCTTGTGTTAGATAATGTTGCTGAGGTGTGGCGGACCTTTCTCTACAATGGTGACATTTTCTTTCTTCTGGAAGGTGTAAGTGTACGTGTCGTGCCCATGGGTGTACAGGCCTAGTGTGGGGTAAGCACACTTGTTTTCCTTCTTACTCTTTTTCATCAAAATTTGTGGTTCATAATTGATTGAAGTCTTGTACCAACCCATAGATCTTGATGCTGCAGATGTTGTACTCACCTAGTTGTACCTCGCCTAGTTGTACTTGCGGGGGTTGAGCTCTGGCTCTTTGGTCCCGCCTCTCAACTGTCAATCAACTGGTGTACAGATTCCTGAGGCTACTGGGCTCTATCATATCTACATTTGAAACTGTGTATGGAGTCAGCCTCCACCACATCACTTCCTAATGCATTCCACCTGTTAACTACTCTGACACTGAAAAAGTTCTTTCTAACGTCCCTGTGGCTCATGTGGGTACTCAGTCTCCGCCTGTGACTCCTTGTTCGCGTCCCACCAGTGTTTAACAGTTTATCTTTATCTACCCGGTGTAGATAAACCGACCGGCTCCGGGGGGAGCCGGTCGGCCGAGCGGACAGCACGCTGGACTTGTGATCCTGTGGTCCTGGGTTCGATGCCAGGCGCTGGCGAGAAACAATGGGCAGAGTTTCTTTCATCCTACGCCCCTGTTACCTAGCAGTAAAATAGGTACCCTGGGTGTTAGTCAGCTGTCACGGGCTGCTT
>WNGS01001189.1:100667-139399 GCA_020271785.1 Procambarus virginalis | reverse complement strand
CAATGCTGGTACCACTGGCGTCGACATGGAGGATGAAAGGCTTCTTGGTATCTGGCGAGGCGAGAATAGGATTAGAACAGAGGAGATTTGAGTTGTTCGAAAGCAACGGTTTGCTCCATGGTCCAATTATACCGTTGCTTGGGACTGGTTAAGGTGATTAAGGGTGTTGCAACAGTGCTAAAGTTCCTCACAAACCTACGGTAATAAGAAGCAAGACCAAGGAAGCGCAGGAGCTGCTTTCTGGTAGTAGGCTGTGAATACTCTTTGATGGCTTGAGTGTGGATATTTAACGGAGCCAGGCTGCCACTCCCTATAACATGACCCAGATACCGCACTTTACCTTTGGCAAAAGTGGACTTGCCCAGATTGATGGTGAGACCGGCTTCCAGGAGCTTGGCGAACAATCGTTGCAGCTGGAGCAGGTGTTCGCTCCAGGTGTGGATGCTACAACGATATCATCCAAATAGCATAGGTGTTGTCCAAGCCCTGGATGACGGGTTGACAGCTCTCTGAAAGGTGGCCGGGGCATTGCAGAGTCCAAAGGGAAGGCGGTTATATCTGAAAGTCCGAAAGGGGTGATAAAGGCAGACAATTCTTTAGCTCGCTCCGTTAGGCATACCTGGTAATAGCCCTTGAGTAAGTCCACCTGGGACAGGCAGTGGGCATTACCAATGGCGTCAAGGATGTCGTCAATCCTAGGTAATGCGGTATGCGTCTTTAACGGTCACACTGTTAAGTTTCCTATAATCGGTGCACAGCGGATCTTACTGTGAGGTTTGGGTACCAAATACATGGTGAAGGCCCAGGGGGGACTCACAGAGGGTAGCCAGAGTCCATGGTACCAGAGGTACTGTAATCAGCACGCATGACTTCCTTCTTGCTAGGCTGATTCGGTAGAATGGTTGGCGAATCGGCCGGGTGTCAGGTAGTCAGTTGGATGTCGTGCCGAGTCCCAGTACACTCTTGTGGATCATCGTCGAAACAATCCTGATGTTCTCTGGATGAGTTTGATGAGTGAAGCACTATTATCGTCCTGAAAGTGATATGGATGTAGTAAGGTATTTCCGAATTAGAAAGCGCTGTCTCAGTGTCAGTGCCTTCGGAAGGAAGAAGCAGGGAGGTCTCACTGTGGCTGTATAGGCCTGTTTAAAGGTGGAGAGGGTTAGTAGCACAGTGGGAGGAAGTACAGATAGAGCTTTAATAAGTTGATGTGGCACAGCTGGGTCTTCCGCCGCCTATCGGGGGTCTCGAGAACGTAGTTTGTAGTTATTCCGGCACTCCTTAACACGGTAGGGTCCTGAAAACCTGTTTTGTAAAGGAGAACCTGAGATAGGGAAATAGGCGAGTACTAAGTCTCCTGGTTTAAACTTCCTTACTTGGCAGTGCTGGTCGTAACGAGTCTTCATTCTCTCTTGGGCTTTCAGTAGGTTGTTTCTGGCAAAGGAATGGACCCTCTCTAGAATGTGTCGGAGGTTTTGAAGAAACTGGGGCACATTCTGATGCTCACTGAAGGTGGTGTCACGTAGAGAATCCTTGAAAGCCTTGAGAGGTGTACAGCACTTACGTCCGTAGAGCATCTCATAAGGAGATACTCCTAGTGACTCGTTGGGAAGACTTCTGAAAATACACATGATGAGATCAAGTTGCCTATCCAATCCTTTGAGGTCTCATTACAAAACTTTTTGTGCCTTGATAGTCTGATGACTACGTTCAAGAGAACCCTGTGAAGCAGGATGATAGGGGCTGGACAGTACCTGTTTGATGTGAACTCCTCCAGAGTCCGTTTGAAGAGATCACTGGTGAAGTTGGTACCACAGTCGCTCTGAATCTCCCTCGGAAATCCATACTGGGTGAAGATCTTTAATAAATTCTTCACCACTGTAGCAGCCGTAATGTTTTTCACTGGAACTGCTATGGGGAATCTGGTGGTAGGACACAGGATGATTAAGATATAGGCATTGCCGGAACTGGTCTGAGGCAAGGGACCTACACAGTCAATAATAAGTCTGTGGAAAGGTTCCTCAGGCACCTGGATGGGTGTCAGTGGTGCTCTGGAATCGACCACGTTCGGTTTACCTGCCATCTGACACACGTGGCATTGCTTTACATTTTGCTTTACATCATTAACCATACCTGGCCAGTAGTAGTCTTGACGAATCCCATGATAGGTCTTGTTAAACCCGTAGTGTGATAGTGCTCCGTGGGCCAGGTGTAGAATCGTGGGCCGCAGGCTGGTAGGAATCACTAGTTGTTCAACGTTTGCCCAATCGTCCTCCTCCTTCAGTTTACTGGGTCTGTATCTGCGATAGAGTAACTCGTTTTCTAAGAAGAACCCAGGAATACTGTCGGATTGAGTCTCTGCCTGAAAGAATAATGGTGTCAAGGTAAGATCTCTCTCTGTAACTTACGAACTCCAAAAGCGGTCAGATTTGGGGGTAGTTTCGAAGGGTCTTGAGGGACAGCGGTAGCAGTAGTCAGCTGGCTGCGGGTCGTGCTGCTTGAGCGCGGATGGTCACCATAACAGGAGGAGAAACTTCATCACTCTCTTGAACCTCTGTTGGAAACATGCTTTAAAATCGGGTTATCCAACACAGAGTTACCACCTGGGGTTTGTCCTTGACGATCAGGTTGGTCGGTTGCAGGTCTTCTGCCAAGTCGTTGCCCAGAGAAGTTGAACTCCAGTGATGGGAAAAGGCTTTTCCCTGACGGCGACTTGGACTTCACCGGTAATGAAGGGACAATCCAGGTGGACTCTGGCGAGAGGATAGAGGTAGTAGCAGTGAGGTCAGTGATGAATCAGTCGGAGTTTCTTAATGCAGCAACGAGGCGAGGAGGTTCTACCTGTCAGCTACTACAGCTACAAGTTGAAGCCTCATCAGAACGACTACAGCACTATAGAGAAGGAACTCCTCTCCATCGTCCTGAGCTTACAACACTTTGCACCATACATGCAAGGTGCTCGGTCCACTACCATCTACTCAGACCACAATCCTCTACGTTTCCTACATCAAGCCCAATTCAATAACCAACATCTGCTGCGATGGGCTTTATATCTTCAAGGCTTCAATCTGAAAATCTGTTACATCAAGGGGCCTGATAACATCATCGCCGACGCCCTCTCCAGAGTTCATGAGGTAGAGGCAGCTCCACCTACCACTCTACCTCCCGAGAACGTGACGTCTACCGGAACCGCAGGCTTCGGGGGAGAGTTGTGACGATAATCACTTCCAAGAGATTGAGCCTGCTCTTCCCTACCATCATCACGTTCAAATCTACATTCAAGATACGTTCTACAGTAGCAAAAATGTATATCAAGACAGCCACACGCACCTGCACCCCCTTCCCCCCTCACACTCCTCGCCAACTGCACTTCAACTAGCAAACTACCAGCTGTGGGACTGCCTGCATTCTCATTGGCTGTTCGTGATCTCACCACTCCAGCTCTCTACCACTCACGCACGTCGTCAAGTCAACATTGGAGTCCGTGAGCTGTACCACCTCAGAATATCTTGTGCTCTATAGCTGAGAACATCTAGTTGATTCACCTCATGTGATCAAATAGCGGTTGTTAGCTTGCTCATATATTCCCAGCACCATTTTATATATTGACCATTTTATATATTTTCTTGTATGTCATTTGTGTCCCATTGTTAACGTAACCAGTATTCATTTTTATGTTAGTTCTTTTTCACTTGTTATCCCTGCACTTTGCTCAGCCAAGGAATTGTCTTTATTTAACTTTGTTTTCTAGAGTAATTAAATTTCATTGTTCATCTTTTGTGTTTTGTGTATCTTACCTTACCTTACCACAGACTATCAGACAAGCAGTCATTCTTTTTTTGTACATATGTGTGACCAGGCATTGACATCTGCCAGTGGAAGACTGCCGAACACCATACTCCACTACTTTACAGTCACAACTTAAACTCATTCTTTACAACACTAACAGTGAATTACCTGATACGTGTGAGCCTGATCTCAGTAGACAGTAAGTAATACCGTCCTCTCCAGGAGCAGTTGATTTGTCCATCTTTAGTGCATGATTTAGATCCCATTCAGTTACATCATTATGGTCCGACACATCGTTAGCCGTACAGGCAAGATTGATGGTTCGTTGTCTGATGGCACGTGTGTCATTAAGTTTGTGCTGTATGTTAATTGGGAAAGAGTTGTAGCTTGATGTTAGTGCCCATTGTTCAAGTAGAATGTTTGCTTGTTTTAGTGTGCTGTGGTGCAGTGGTTGGGTTGGGTTGCTTGTAGAGATTTTTCGTATCTTTTCCCAAACTTCAACAAGTGTTGTTTGCTCATTTATACTTTGCAGGAACTCTTCCCAATGTTTATTACGTATAACGTTGCTCATGTCTCTCACCTCTCTATTTGCGACCAGAAATGCATGCAAGTCACCTTGTGCTTTGGTTCGTTTGTATGTATCTCTAAGTTGCTTTACTCGTTCATGTTCTTTAACAAATAGGGGTCAAGGACCCACTTGGGTGGTGGCAGGTGTTGTTTACTTCTGCTAGGCTTACACGGCTTGTTTCCCAACACACCCATGTGTCGTAGTAGGAAATAATTGTATCAAGGAGGTCTTTGGAGAACGTCTGTACATTCGTTATTGTAATTTTGATACCATTTTGAAATACAGTTAATAAAGTGGCTATGCAAACTGTATGGAATATTAATTTTCCGTCTCTGATGTCTATTAGGTACATCACACCATATCTCATAGAAAGCAGTAACTGCATAGTGATCACTAACCAAGTGATTTACCGACGAGCATTCCATATTTTCTTTCTATGGGTTTTTCACAAGGTTTCTACTCATTACATAATCAAGTCTGTCTCCCAATAAATGAGTTTGGGTATCTGTGGTATACAAAGTTAATCTGTTGTCATTACATATTTCATAAATATGCATAAATTTTCGTTGTTAGTACTGTCTCCCAGTGTAATATGTCTAGCATTAATATGGGGTCCACTACCGTCTACAGGATGGATATGGGGGTCCAATACCGCCCACAGGATATATATGGGGTCCACTACCGTCCACAGGATAGATATGGGGGTCCATTACCGCCCGCATGAAGTATATGAGGTCCACTACCGCCCACAGGATGGGTATGGTGTCTACTACTGCCTACAGGAATGGTCTGGGGTCCACTTTTGTCCACAGGATGGGTATGGGGTCCATTAACCCCAAAGGATTGCATGGGGTCCATTACCGTTCACACGATATGCATGGGTTCCATTAAGGCCCACAGGATGGGGCATGGGATCCACTTCCACCAACCGGATGAGTATATTGGGTCCACTACCGCCCACAGGATGGGTATGGGGTCCATTACCGACAACTGAATAGGTATGGGGTTCACTACCGCCCACAGGATGGATGTGGGGTCAACTACCGCTCACAGGCTGGAGGTATAGGGTCAACTACAGCTTACGGAATGGGGTATTGGGTCAACTTCAGATCTTGGGTTGGGGTATGGGTTCAACTACAGCTCAAGGACAGATATAAATTCGACTACTTCCCACGGGGGGTGGTGTTGGGTGTGGTTGTGGTGTTGGGAGTGGTTGTGGTGTTGGGAGTGGTTGGGAGTTACAAGTAGAATGTTGGATTTCAAGATAGAACAAGTATATACTATGCCTAAAGCCCTAATACGCACAGCGTTTTGGGCAAGATCTGGGAAAAACTTTAAAAACCAAGACTTAAGACAGACTGAGATCAACAGCATGAACGTAACTGACATATGTTAACACTAAGGAGGTGAGGTAGGTTACTAGGAGTTGTTTATACAGTCCTTAGTTGTTTTCTCTTAATCTGGATGATAGAGGGGCAGTCTTTGACATGATTGGGAATACATACATACATACATACATTTATACATACATACAAACATACATATATACATACATACATACATACATACATACATACATACATACATACATACATACATACATACATACATACATACATACATACATACATACAAACATACATACATACATACATACATACATACATACATACATACATACATACATACATGCATACATACATACATACATACATACATACATACATACATACATACATACATACATACATACATACATACATACATACATACATACATACATTCATACATACATTCATACATACATGCAAATCGTGCCTCACAGGTTTAATAGAATTCTATGACCAGGCAACAAAAATTAGGCAGGAAAGAGAAGGGTGGGCTGACTGCATTTTCCTGGACTGCCAGAAAGCCTTTGATACAGTACCCCATAAAAGGCTGTTAAAATAGTTAGAGCAACAAGCAGGAGTAAAAGGGAAGGTGCTCCAGTGGATAAGGGAGTACTTAACCAACAGGAAACAGCGAGTAACGGTGAGGGGAGACATTAGAGTGACGAGATGTCACCAGTGGAGTCCCACAGGGCTCAGTACTTGGACCCCATCCTGTTTCTAATATATGTAAACGATCTTCCGGAGGGTATAGACTCGTTCCTCTCAATGTTTGCTGATGATGCAAAAATTATGAGAAGAATCAAGACGGATGAAGATAGGCAGAGACCACAGCATGACCTGGAAAAACTGGAGGAATGGTCTAGAAAATGGCTGCTAAAGTTCAACTCAGGAAAGTGTAAGGTAATGAAATTAGGCGAAGGGAGCAGGAGGCTGAGCACAAGGTATCATCTGGGAGGTGAAATCCTGCAAGAGGCAAATAGAGAGAAAGATCTGGGGTTGATATCAAACCGAACCTGTCCCCCAGAGGCCCCATCAAAAGAATATCATCAGCAGCATATGCTAGACTGTCCAACATAAGAACTGCCTTTAGAAACTTGTCTAAGGAACCCCCTCCCCGCTCGGCCCGTTGATGCCATGAGGGGGGCTTAGTGGGCAGCTGCCGGAGTGTGATGCTCCTTAGGGCAGTCCTCTGTCCTTTTTTAGCCTTGTGCTCCTGCTGCCGTCCTCCCAATTGTGCCAGCATCTTTTCCTTTTCCTTCTGCTTCGTTTTTCTCCCCCTCTTCTCCTATCTGCTTGTCGTTTCCTGCCGACCTTTGCTTGTTTTGGATCTTTCTTTGGACNGTGCATAACTGAGGTTCCCTTTGTACTGGACACCCAGCCTGTAGCCAAACTTCTCATGATGATGTCATTGACTGCTTCGTGTCTGGCAATCATTCCCTGTGTCTTACGACAGATGATTCCATGGTTGTCGTATTGGTCCGCCCGTGCATTACCGCAACTACAACAGTGTTCGGTGGAGATAGGGGCGGCAAGGCGTAGGGCAACACCAATACTTACGGCCCGATGGTCCAGGCGGGTGCCCAAGGCGGAATTAGGGACTGCCAACAGGAAGTTCGCGGTATGGAGAGGCTTACACAGCTAGGAGACGCGCTCTGTCCTTCTCAGAAGCTACCTCCAGCAATGCTTTGGCAATGTTCTCCACTATGGGACTATCCCATTTGGCCTGTTTGCCGTCGTTTGGAAAAGTTCGTCGAGGGAGTGATTTGGCAAGAGTGTCCCACTGATCAGCTCCTTCCTCAAATTTGGGATCATGAATCCCAATGGAGTTCCTAAGATATTCTGGTAGTATTTCATTCACTAATTCACTTGTAGCACTGGTCGAGGATAAGAATGCAGGCAATGCTAATTGTATCGCCTTGCGAATACCTATACCCCCGAGTTTAACTGGGAGCGTTGCTTGGTTCCACTGGTCATCTTACAGGGAGAGGTTTAACACTTTCATTGTTATTGACTTTAAGAGTAAGTCATATTCCGTTAATTTTGGGCTGTCGAAGGAGGGAGCACACCTGAGGAAATAGGTAAGTCTGGGCAAAGCCAGGCACTTTGTGAGAAGGTACAAACATCGTAATATCCAATTTATACATGGGTATAAATTGGATATGAGAACATAAGAATAAAAGTAACTACAGAAGGCCTATTGGCCCATATTTTCTCTTGGTGCTTCTATGATGGTTCGGGGTCATGAAGTGGGGAGAATATAGTTGTGCAGTAATTGGCTGTTGATTGCTGGTGTTGACTTTTTGATGTGTAGGGCCTCACTGATGTCGAGTCTCCTGCTTTTGCTGTATCTATCAATGATTTCTGTGATGCTTGTTAAGATTTCTCTGGTGAGGGTCTGGTTGTGAGAATACATTATATGTTCCTTGATGGAGCCCTATTGTTTGTGCATTGTTAATTCCCTAGAAAGAGACGTTGTTGTCTTGCCTATATATTGAGATATTTGGGGCTTACAGTCCCCAATTGGGCATATGAAGGCATAGACGACGTTGGTTTCCTTCAAGGCGTTCTGTTTTGTGTCTGGGGAGTTTTTCACTAGTAGGTTGGTAGTTTTTTTGGTTTTATGTTAAGGCCAACCTACTCATGAAAAACTCCCCAGACACCAAACAGAACGCCTTGAAGTATACCACCACACAGGGTAGTGTGAGAGTAGGTCCAGCAGATTTGAGCACTGAGAATATTCTGACTAGTAGTGGCTGGCTGGCTTCTATATATTCAGGAAAGTGACCATCCAAATGGCGCTGGTGTCTTGATAATTGGAAGCCGGCAGGTTGGGAACTATCAAGGTGCTTGTTCACCAGCCAGTGGCGCGATTCTGGAGACGCCAGGAGTGCTGGGGAGGGGGGATGTAGAGTGGTGGAATCTTGTCTAGACGTATAGTTGTTATCGTTTTTGCTTGTTAATTCTCTATTCTTGAACATGAAGAGGTTACATGGTTGAACAGGTGGTGATGAAATAGGCTCAAGCTCCTTTTCTAGGGAGATTTTTGTGACAACTCCTCCCCGAAGCCTGTTCCTATTGCCTGTTCGACTGCAGTAGAGTGAGGAGTTGAAGTGGAAGAGACCACCTCAAGGACTCGGGAGATCGCGTCGGTGATGACGTTGTCCGAGCCCTTGATAAAGATGATGTTAATGTTGTAGTTATGCAGATACATGGCCCAATGTAGTAGAGGCTGGTTGGAGAACTGGGTCTGCTGCAGAAACCGTAGAGGATTATGGTCCAAATAGATGTTGATGGGCCGGTAACCTCGTACATAGGGTTCATAATATTGTATACATAAGATGATTGCCAGTAACCTCTTCTCAATGGTGCTGTAGTTCCTTTGATGGGGTTTCAGCTTGTAGCTGTAGTAGCTGACAGGAAGGATTTCTTCGCCAAATTGTTGCATTAGAACACCCCCAATGCCGGAGCTGCTGTCGTCGACATTGAGGATGAAGGGCTTCGTAACATCTGGCGAGGCGAGAATGGGATTAGTACACAATAGAGTTTTCAATTGTTCAAAAGCAATTGACTGTGAAGTTGTCCAATGATGTCGTTTTTTAGGGCTGGTCAAGTTAATGAGAGGAGTCGCCACTGTACTGATTTTTTTGCAAAATCAACGATAGTATAACGCTAGACCTAGGAAGCGCATGAGCTGCTTCCTGGTGGCAGGTTGTGGGTAATGCTGAAAGGCTTGTAGATGGACATTTTGTGGAGCTAGGCTCCCACTGCCTATAACATGACTGAGGTAGCGTATTTTACCTTTGGAGAAGGTGGACTTATCCAAGTTAATAGTGAGGACGGCTTTGAGGAGCTTTTGTTGAACAACTGTTGCAGCTGGAGCAGGTGATCGTTCCAGGTGTTGGTTGCCACAGCAATGTCATCCAAGTAGGCGTAGGTGTTGTCTAGGCCTGGATGACGATATTGACAGCTCTCTGAAAAGTGGGTGGGGCATTACACAGTCCAAAGGGAGTGGTATGTTTAGCTCATACCTAAACAGGCCAAAGGGAGTGGTGAAGGCAGAAATCTACTTAGCCTGCTCCGTCACACTAATTTGGTAGTAGTCAATCCTTCAACATGTCAATCTGTGAAAGATAAGTGGTATTACCGATGGTGTCAAGGATATCGTCGATTCGAGGCAAGGGGTAGGAGTCCTTGATGGTGACAGCATTTAATTTGCGAAAATTATTACACAACCTTACCTTGCCGTGTGGCTTTGGTACCAAGATGCAAGGTGAGTACCCAAGGGTACTCACAAGGTGTCGCCAGCCCATGGTTGCGGAGGTATTGTACTTCAGCAAATATCGCTTCCTTCTCCTGCTGGCTGATGCGGTAAGATGGTTGGTGTATAGGTCTCGTACCAGGAAGTAGCGTGATGTCGTGTTGTACTATCGTACACTCCTGTGGGTCATCTTTGAATAACTCTAGGTGATGGTCGAAGTCTTTAATGAGAGGAGCACTGTGTGGATCCTGAAACTAATTTGGAAGATCTTTTAGAACTTCCGAGTTGGTGTCCACGGAATCAGAGTCTGTAATTTCGGGAGGAGAAGCAGGGTAGGTCTCACTGTGAAGATAGGGTTCCTTGTTTGTGGAGAGGGACATTAACACAGTGGAAGGTTTACCTTGGTACTGCTTCAAGAGGTTGATGTGGCACAGCTGGGTCTTCCGCCGCCTGTCTGGAGTCTCTTGAACGTAGTTGGTGTTGTTCATGCATTCCTTGATGCGATAGAGACCTGAGAATTTGCTTTGAAAAGAAGAACCTGGCATAAGAAAATATGTTAGGACGAAGTCTCCTACATTAAACTTTCTTATTTTACTCTGTTTATCAAAATGGGTCTTTATTTTAATCTGAGAATTGGATAAATTGCTACTGGCGAACTTATGCACTCTTTCAAGAATGTGCCACCAGTTTTGAAGAAACTGGGGCACATTAAGTGAATCACTGAAGGTGTTAGAGCGTATCGAGTCTTTAAAGGATTTGAGAGGGGTACAACACTTACGGCCGTAGAGCATCTCATAAGGAGACACTCCAAGGGACTCATTTGAAAGACTTCTGAAAATACACATTATAAGATCAAGTTGTTTATCCCACTCTTTCTCTGTGTATCTACAAAATATCTTCAGGTTTGACTTCATAGCTAGTTGACTACGTCTAGGGATCCCTTTGAAGCAGGATGATAGGCTGGACAGTGCCTGATTTATGTGAAATTCCTCCAACGTTTTCTTGAAGAGGTCACTGGTGAAGTTGGTGACGCAATCACTCTGTATTTCCCTTGGAAATCCGTATTCAGTGAAAATCTTCAGGAGCTCTTTTACAACTGTAGCAGCCGTAATGTTCTTAATGGGAACTGCTACGGGGAACCTGATAGTTGGACATAGGATAGTGGTGATATACATATTGCCTGAACGGGTCCTGGATAAATCAGTTATAACACACAATCAATAATAAGTTTACTGAAGGGTTCTGAAGGCACTGGGATAGGAATTAGAGGTGCCTTGGGAATAGGAATATTCGGTTTTCCTGCTATCTGAAACGCGTGGCAAGTATTCACAAAGGATTTAACATCTCTAACCATACCTGGCCAGTAATAGTCCTGTTTTAAGGCATTCTAGGTCTTGTCAAGACCGTAGAGTGAGAGTGAGCCATGGGCCAGACACAAGATATCTGGCCGTAGGCAGGTGGGAACTACCAGTTGGTTGACATTAGCCCAATCGTCGTCTTCCTTCAATTTGCTGGGTCTATATCTGCGGTAGAGTATTTGGTTCTCTACAAAGAACCCAGGGATACGGTCTGATTGTGTCTCAGCCAGAGAGAATAAAGATGTTAAGGAGGGATCCTCTCTCTGCAACTTATGGAACTCCAACATAATGAGATTCGGTGCGAGGCTCTGAGAATCTTGATGGACAGTTGCAGCAGCTGGTTGCAGGAGTGCAGCTTGTGGGTGTATCGTCACCAGGACAGGATGGGAGACGTCCTCGGAATCACTAGTTGATGGGACCTCCTCTGCGACAAATTTTATGATAGGATTTTTCACAGATGAGTCACATACCTGGGGTTCTTCTGTGATGATGAGGTTTGAAAGTTGTTGATCTTCTGCTAAGTCGTTGCCAAGGAGAAGTTGAACTCCTGACAAGGGGAAAGGCTTTTTCCGGATGGCAACTTGGACTTCACTTTGAATGAACGAACAAACCAGGCGGATTCTTGCAAGTGGATAAAGGGTATTTGCAGTGAGGTCGGTGATGAGGACGGGCTCTCCGGTGTAGGTGATGTTGGGTACAGCTGACTTGAGAAGTATCGATTGTAGGGCAGCTGTGTCCCTCAAGATGTTCACTTTGAACCTTCCCTCCGAAGCTTCACCGCTGGCAGAGACATTCTGGGGTACAGGTGTCTGTTGAAGAGAGAGATCAGTAGATGAAACATGAATATTCATAACAGGCTTACTGGTTTTAGGAGGAGAAGTCTTGAGTTTAGGGGTTTCACTTTTGCCCCTGTTTTTGGATTTAGCGCACTTTTCTATATGTCCGTAGATTCTGAAGTATTTGCAATAAAACGAGGAGCTCACATTGCTGGTACACACTTTTGCAGGACTAGATCAAGATGTCTTACTAGAAGGTGTGTCGGATTTGTACTCTGTGAATGAGACTGTAAGAGTCAGTCAAATGTGCACATCTAGTAAGGTTGGTTTCTTCCTTGTCTGTAAGGTAGAGACGTACAGGAGTAGGAATACGACGAAGGAATTCCTCCACCAAGATGAGGTTGATGAGCTCTGTAAATGAGGAGACTTGTGCTCCTTCCAGCCACTTCATAAAATACCTTTTCTTGTTATTAGCGAACTCTAGGTAAGTATTAACACTAGTTTTAAGGTAGTCCCTAAACTTACGTCTATAATTTTCTATGAATAGGAG
Source organism: Procambarus virginalis (assembly GCA_020271785.1). NCBI lineage: Eukaryota > Metazoa > Arthropoda > Malacostraca > Decapoda > Cambaridae > Procambarus > Procambarus virginalis. Next base: position 126,709 of record WNGS01001189.1, on the reverse strand, counting down.
GTAGGCAGAAATAGAGGGAATACAGAGAACATATACGGCACGCATAGACGCGATAAAGCACCTAAATTATTGGGATCGTCTCAAAGCTCTCCAAATGTACTCACTAGAAAGAAGACGAGAGAGATATCAAATAATATACACCTGGAAGATACTGGAGGGCCAGGTCCCAAATCTACACAGTAAAATAACAACGTACTGGAGTGAACGATATGGAAGAAAATGCAGAATAGAGCCAGTGAAGAGCAGGGGTGCCATAGGCACAATCAGAGAACACTGTATAAACATCAGAGGTCCGCGGTTGTTCAACGTCCTTCCAGCAAGCATAAGAAATATTGCCGGAACAACCGTGGACATCTTCAAGAGGAAACTAGATTTATTCCTCCAAGGAGTTCCGGACCAGCCAGGCTGTGGTGGGTATGTGGGCCTGCGGGCCGCTCCAAGCAACAGCCTAGTGGACCAAACTTTCACAAGTCAAGCCTGGCCTCGGGCCGGGCTTGGGAGTAGAAGAACTCCCAGAACCCCATCAACCAGGTATCAACCAGGTAACCAGGCATCAAGTACTCCCTGTTTCAATACCTTATCTTGAGGTTATCTTGAGTTGATTTCGGGGCTTTTTTAGTGTCCCCGCGGCCCGGTCCTTGACCAGGCCTCCACCCCCAGGAAGCAGCCCATGACAGCTGACTAACTCCCTGGTACCTATTTACTGCTAGGTAACAGGGGCATAGGGTGAAAGAAACTCTGCCCATCGTTTATCGCTGGCACCCGGGATCGAACCCGGGACCACAGGATCACAAGTCCAGTGTGCTGTCCGCTCGGCCGACCAGCTCCCAACTGGTCGGCCGACTACAAACCTTGTAGTCTGTTTCTGAAGGCATAGTACTGAGGGTTAAGGCGGTTCTTCCTGTCAAATGAGACTTGATAAGTACAGACCACTGATCTTGAGGCCAGCTGAGCTGATTAGGTAGACCCTCAAATGAAGTAAAGAATGCATCAACCTCAGTATCGTCAAAAGACGGCATCAACTTAATTGCATGAGAAAGATTGAAACGTACCGGGAGGTTAGCTTCTGCTTCCTGGCACTGAGTGATGTGAGTGGTTTCGAGGTCAAGCTCATTACGTCGGTGCTTTAGAGCGATGTCAGCTTGCTCTTTCTCATGATTACGTTGGATTTTAAGTTCACGTTATCTTACCTGAAGAGCTTCCTGTTGGACGGCAGCTTCCCGTTCTCTCATCTGAAGGGCTTCCTTCTGAAGCTTACTTTAGAGTTCAGCTTGTTCTTTCTGTATCCAAAGAGCTTCCTTCTGACGGGCAGTTTCTTCCTTCAGACGGTCGCGTTCTAGATTGTCGAGCTCGATCTTCAATTTCATGGCTGCCAGGACACTCTTATCTGTAATTAGGTGTTGTTCATGAGACTCACATGTAATATGATCATTGTCTAATAGATGGTCCAAAATAAGATTATGGAGCTCAGTTTTAGTGGATCTAAGTGGGGGAGTGATGTGGTACTCATTTACAATAGTAACTCCGCTTTTGTGGCACGAATTAGTGTGCCCACTTCATCTTCTAGAGTACGCTGGAACGCGGCAAGGCGAATCATGTAAATGAAATGATAGCAAATAATATGCAAAAAATACTTCAGATGATGTACCAAAATATGAGGTGTCAGACTGACCGGATAACGTGGTAACTGTAAACTATCCTGTTTAAACTTAATAGTCAAGATTACAACAATTAACATTAGTAATTGAATTGAATTGATTACTTATCTCAAAAGGTGAAACGAAGTGTTTCGAGGACGTAGGGAATCTTGTACCCAGTACTCTATATGACGAGGATAAGGGCAAGAGGGATCTTACTTGAATTGTTGAAACAAAATTGTTTCTAAGGTAGTCCAAAAAAAGTAGGGATTTCTTACCTGTTCTCTAAATAACGAGAACAATGATAAGAAGTTTCCTACTAAAACTAGATAGTACTTACAAGAGTTATCACTCTTTGTGCTCTGGAAAAGATTGGTAACTCTCTACCTGTGTAAGTACCATAATCTCTGACCGACGCGTAGGGTGCGGAAAGTGTAAATAAATTACGAGAACTGCTGTATGGGTCTCAACCGTACAGCGTAGTCCTGAATGCGAGAGGAACTATGGCCCACTGTTTCCTCCAAACTTCGGGTTGCAAAGAAGTAGGCGCATTAGCCCGGAGACAGACCAAAGTACCAGGGTACCAAAGGGGGTGATCTGCCGTAGTGAGAAATTCTCCTGTAGAGACGAGAATAAGGTGGAAATGACATGGTATAGCAAAGAACATTGAAAAACCAATTACGAGTATGAATTTGGCCACAAAACATCACGTAATCCAAAGTCAAATCAACAGTCATAAATTGCTACTCCTGGAATGTAAACAGTATTAAGCACCATAAAAATACTCATATGAGTTCTGAAAAGACAAATATGTATTACAGCCAAGTACAATTACCACAACTTTAAGCAAAGAGTCTAGGAGCATACCTTAGCAAGAATCCTAGGACAGGCCCCAATTATATGTGACGGTAAAATGACTAAGAGTCGTGGCTTAAGGCAGATGGAATGCAATGCACATATATAAAAAAAGGAAAAAAATAAAATAAAACTGCGAAGTTGACTTCTTCGTTTTCTGGCCACTATAACATCACATTGCTGAGTTCTTGCTCTATTAGTCCCATATGTGAATGTCTCCTCACGATATTTATCATAATGTTTAATGCTACAACTTTCAAGTCTTTGTGAATTTGTTAGGTAGGTGAGATTTTCATTATATATTTGTTTACGTATTCTTTTTGTCACTGCTAATGAAACACTTATATAAATTTCTACCACTGATTTCTTCAGGCTGTCTTTGCAAGCATATCAACAGTGTCATGCCTTGAGATGCCAACATGTGATGGTATCCATAGGAATTTAATTTCAAATCTGTTTTCTTTAGCAGCTAAAACATTCATTCGAATATTACTAACGATTTTCTGGGTGTTACTACTATGTGCGTTCAATGCCAGGAGTGCACTCTGCGAGTCACAGTATATAAGTCCACTGCCTTTGTCTTTTAAAATTCAGTGTCAAGATATAAGCCTGCAAGTTCGCTTTGAGATGTACTTGCCCAGTCACTGACGCGATTCATTGCTGTATGTACGAGAGAAGATTGTTCAAATATATTACATGCACATCCGGTACATCGTCCACCTTCTTCTACAGAACCGAAAGATGGTGAACTATGCCTGGCCAGGATGAAGCCAGAGGAAACGCTGGTGGAGGTCCGGAGCGATTCTGACGTGCAAATCGATCGTCGGAGCTGAGTGCGGATGTGTATCAGTGCTATACCGTCGGTATAGCACTGATACACATCGTTACCCCATACCCTGAGAACTCCCAGTGATGCTTTTCAGTGTTAACTGTTTTAATAATGTAGAGTGCACACTATCTTTCTTAGGTGCATTTACAAAATCAACTGATAGATCCCAGTTATCCCATGGAGTAACTGGCTGATTAATCATTAATTGGTTGATTAATCAAAATGCATAATCAGATTTCGCTCTTTTTCCATAGACCTCAGGTGAGTGCAGCATATTAGAAAGTTTAGCTTGAAACTTCATGTGTTGCCGATATTTACTCAACGCCTTCACGCCGAAAACTGTGCTAATGGAAAAAATTCTCTCACTTATGGTAGGTAATTTTAACTCTGCTCTCATATTAACTATTCTCGTTGACTTTGGAGCCCCAAGCATGAGTCGTATAGCTTCATTTTGCAAGGTTTCAAGAGATTTTAGCTCTTTGACTTTATACAGTGTGAGATGTAGAGTATTGTAGCTCTACAATTGTAGTCAATCACAGAGTGTATAAATGTTACATAAAACATTCTAGCAAGTCACACGTTTATTCAATGATTGATACCAACAAGGACCCGCAAGGGCTTTAATCTCCTCCAGAGTCTCCTTTTGTCCATTTCAGTAATTTTCCTGGATTTCCCAGCTCAGTAAGCTGTTCTAGTATGATTTCCCTGTTAGCTGTGTCAAAGGCTGCTGCTAGGTCGATGAAGACTGCTAGAAGGGAAGCTTCAATATGAGCGAAGTATTCAGCAAAACAGTGTTGTGTACTGAGCCCAGGCATAAATCCAAACTGTTGGGATGACAGGTGCCCCTGTATACGATACATGAGTCGGTTAAGGACAATGCGTTCAAGCACTTTACAGACACACGATGTTAGAGATATGGGCCTATAATTATCTGAGTGTGGTTTGGGGATGGGAACAATGACACTCTGTGTCCAAGCATCAGGTAATACTCCTTTACTTTGTGACGATAATCTCTTCCATGAGATTGAGCCTGCTCTTCCCTACCATCATCACGTTCAAAGCTACATTCAAGATACGTTCTACAGTAGCAAAAACGTATATCAAGACAGCCACACGCACCTGCACCCCTCCCCCCTCACACTCCTCGCCGACTGCACTTCAACTAGCAAACTACCAGCTGTGGGACTGCCTGCATTCTCATTGGCTGTTCGTGATCTCGCCACTCCAGCTCTCTACCACTCACGCACGTCGTCAAGTCAACGTTGGAGTCCGCGAGCTGTACGACCTCAGAATATCTTGTGCTCTATAGCTGAGAACATCTAGTTGATTCACCTTGTGTGATGAAATAGCGGTTGTTAGCTTGCTCATATATTCCCAGCACCATTTTATATATTGACCATTTTATATATTTTCTTGTATGTCATTTGTGTCCCATTGTTAACGTAACCAGTATTCATTTTTATGTTAGTTCTTTTTCACTTGTTATCCCTGCACTTTGCTCAGCCAAGGAATTGTCTTTATTTAACTTTGTTTTCTAGAGTAATTAAATTTCATTGTTCATCTTTTGTGTTTTGTGTATCTTACCTTACCTTACCACAGACTATCAGACAAGCAGTCATTCTTTTTTTGTACATATGTGTGACCAGGCATTGACATCTGCCAGTGGAAGACTGCCGAACACCATACTCCACTACTTTACCGTCACATATATTTGGGGGCCTGTCCTAGGAGCTTCACTCAGGTATTGGTAATTGTGGTAAGCGTACTTGGCTTTAATTCCCTTGCTTTCAATATTTTCACTAATCACTTTTATTATTCATATGGTGCTGTGTATATTTGTGCATTACGGGAGTAGCATATGGTGAGTGTGAGACAACTTTGGATTACGTGGTGACTGTAGGCCGCAGTCATACTCTTAATTGGTCGTCCCTCCCTCCGTGTTATTACCCGTGTTTAACATCTTTTGTCCCTCAGATATTTCTCATATTTTTGGCAGATCATCATATAGGTACCCTGGTACTGTGGTCTGTCTCCGGGTCAATAGCACCTAATTTCTGCAATCCGACTCTAGGAGGATAAAGAGGGCCATAGTTCCTCTCGCACGGACTTTTATTGACGAGTTGGGACCTCGCCAATAGTTCTCGTCACCAGTTGACACTCGCACCCCTACTCGTCGGTCAGAATTGATGGTACTTACTTAAGGTAGGGAATTAGCTTTCTTTCTTTTGAGCACAAAGTTCGCTAATTCTGTAAGTATCATATTAATTTCAGTGGGAAAACTTGCTTATGTTCTATTGTGACTCGGCAAGGTATGCCTACATTCTTGGACTACCTAATTTACTTTGGAACCATTTAGTGTTTCACTTGTTTTTCGAAACTCAGTTTCAACTAATTAGTCGGATTTTCTTGCCTTTATCCTCCCACAGTGAGTACCGGGTACAAGATTTCCTGCGACCTTAATCATTTACCATCTTGAATTAACTTTAATTATTAACAATTTCACAGGATAGGTACCAGTTGCCACGTTTTCCTGTTTCTGACATTCACCATATCACACAGTATATTCGTGTCACATTTATTTGCTAATTTCACCATGTTTCGTATGCAAGCTTTCCAGACAGATCCAGAAGGTGAAATAGGGAACTTACGTCATGCTAAGAGGGTCGACTTGTTAACTCTTGCACATGAGTATCACCTAGAAGTTCCCCATGGAGCCAACAAGTATGAAGTACATAACCTAGTATTGGATCACCTTGCGGAAGAAGGTATTATAGACTCTGATACTCACGAACAATACACTATTTCAGATAAGCATGATTTGACAGCAATGAAACTCAAAATCGAGCTCGCAAGGCTCGAGAAGGAGCAACAGCAAGCCGCCCTACAACAACAGCAAGCCGCCATACAGCAACAAAAGGAAGCAGCTGCCATCAGAAAGGAAGAGCAAGAATGAGAGGCAGCCCTGGCGAAAGAAGCTTTACAACTCAAGAAAGAAGAAATCCACCTCAAAGAGCGAGAGGCCGCACTGAGGAAAGAAGAAAGTGATAGAGAATTGGCCCTATTCAGAGAGCGTGAAAAAGTACAACTTGAAACAAGACGACGACAACTAGAGATGCAACGCGATCATGAAAAACAGCAAGCGGCTCTTGCTCTAGAATGTCGTGACAGAGAACTCACGATGGACACTACACACCAAGCTCAACGCCAGCAAGCTGCAGCTAGTCTTCCTCCAAGTTTCAATGTCTCCCATGCAAGTAAGTTAATGCCACCGTTCGTAGAAACGGAGGTTGATGTTTTTTTTACGACTTTTGAGACCCTTGCTAATCAACTTAGTTGGCCTACCGACCAATGGGCTACCCTTCTCCGAGTACATCTTACAGGTAGAGCAGCAGTCACACTCAGCATTTGGCATCTGAAAACGACTACCCAACCCTGAAGCAAGCTGTGTTGGACGCCTACCTTCTCTCCACCGAAAGCTACCGACGAAAATTCCGTGACTACGTAAAGGCAAGTACCACCACCTTCTTAGAATTTGCCAACACCAAACGGAGATATTTTATGAAATGGCTGGAGGCAGCACATGTCTCTACTTTTCCAGAACTCGTCAACCTCATGCTGGTTGAAGAATTCTTGAGGCGTGTACCTCCTCCTGTCCGCCTATACTTAGCAGATAAGGAAGAGACCGACTTGGTGAAATGCGCGAAGTCGGCTGACACTTACAGCCTCATCCACCGGCTGACACCAGAACCACCTACCAGTAAGAAGTCTTGGTACAGTTACGAGAAAGTGAGCCCCGATCAAGGTACCTCTCAACTGTACTGTAAGTATTGTAGACTCTATGGACATACCATAGAAAAATGTGGTAAGTCTACATATAAAGGTAACACCGAATCCACTAAGCCCAAACCTACTCCCCCTAAGTCCGGTAAGCCTGTAATGAATGTTGGTGTTCATGTTAATGATCTCTCTCTCTTCAGCAAGCATCTGTATCCAGGAACTATCACTACCAACGGTTCAGATTCTGAGGGACGTTTTGGACTTAAGATCTTGAGGACACAGCGGCTCTTCAATCGATAGTCTTGAAATCAGCTGTGCCCAACGTCGCCTACACAGGAGAGACTGTATTCATCACTGACCTCACTGCTACTACTCCTTATCCTCTCGCCAGAGTCCACCTGGATTGTCCCTTCGTGACCGGTGAAGTCCAAGTCGCCGTCAGGGAAAAGCCTTTTCCCATCCCTGGAGTGCAACTTCTCCTGGGCAACGACTTGGCAGAAGACCTGCAACCGACCAACCTGATCGTCAAGGACAAACCCCAGGTGGGTAACTCTGTGTTGGATAATCCGATTTTTAAGCATGTTCCAGCAGAGGTTCAAGAGAGTGATGAAGTTTCTCCTCCTGTTATGGTGACCACCCGTGCTCAAGCAGCACGACCGCAGCCAGCTGACTACTGCTACCGCTGTCCCTCAAGACCCTTCGAAACTACCCCCAAATCTGACCGCTTTGGAGTTCCGTAAGTTACAGAGAGAAGATCTTACCTTGACACCATTATTCTTTCAGGCTGAGACTCAATCCGACAGTATTCCTGGGTTCTTCTTAGAGAACGAGTTACTCTATCGCAGATACAGACCCAGTAAACTGAAGGAGGAGGACGATTGGGCAAACGTTGAACAACTAGTGATTCCTACCAGCCTGCGGCCCACGATTCTACACCTGGCCCACGGAGCACTATCACACTACGGGTTTAACAAGACCTATCATGGGATTCGTCAAGACTACTACTGGCCAGGTATGGTTAATGATGTAAAGCAACATGTAAAGCAATGCCACGTGTGTCAGATGGCAGGTAAACCGAACGTGTCGATTCCCAGAGCACCACTGACACCCATCCAGGTGCCTGAGGAACCTTTCCACAGACTTATTATTGACTGTGTTGGTCCCTTGCCTCGGACCAGTTCCGGCAACGCCTATATCTTAACCATCCTGTGTCCTACCACCAGATTCCCCATAGCAGTTCCAGTGAAAAACATTACGGCTGCTACAGTGGTGAAGAATTTATAAAGATCTTCACCCAGTATGGATTTCCGAGGGAGATTCAGAGCGACTGTGGCACCAACTTCACCAGTGATCTCTTCAAACGGACTCTGGAGGAGTTCAACATCAAACAGGTACTGTCCAGCCCCTATCATCCTGCTTCACAGGGTTCTCTTGAACGTAGTCATCAGACTATCAAGGCACTCTTAAAAAAGTTTTGTAATGAGACCTCAAAGGATTGGGATAGGCAACTTGATCTCATCATGTGTATTTTCAGAAGTCTTCCCAACGAGTCACTAGGAGTATCTCCTTATGAGATGCTCTACGGACGTAAGTGCCGTACACCTCTCAAGGCTTTCAAGGATTCTCTACGTGATGCCACCTTCAGTGAGCATCAGAATGTGCCCCAGTTTCTTCAAACCTCCGACACATTCTAGAGAGGGTCCATTCCTTTGCCAGAAACAACCTACTGAAAGCCCAAGAGAGGATGAAGACTCGTTACGACCAGCACTGCCAAGTAAGGAAGTTTAAACCGGAGACTTAGTACTCGCCTATTTCCCTATCCAGGTTCTCCTTTACAAAACAGGTTTTCAGGACCCTACCGTGTTAAGGAGTGCCGGAATAACTACAACTACGTTCTCGAGACCCCCGATAGGCGGCGGAAGACCCAGCTGTGCCACATCAACTTATTAAAGCTCTATCATGGTACTCCTCCCACTGTGCTACTAACCTCTCCACCTTTACAGGTCCATACAGCCACAGTGAGACCTTCCCTGCTTCTCCTTCCGAAAGCACTGACACTGAGACAGCGCTTTCTAATTCGGAAATCCTTACTGACATCCATAATCACTTTCAGGACGATAATAGTGCTTCACTCATCAAACTCATCAGAGAACATCAGGAGTTGTTTCGAGATGATCCACAAGAGTGTACTGTGACTCGGCACGACATCCAACTGCTACCTGACACCCGGCCGATTCGCCAACCATTCTACCGAATCAGCCCTAGCAAGAAGGAAGTCATGCGTGCTGAGGTACAGTACCTCTTGGACCATGGACTGGCTACCCCCTGTGAGTCCCCCTGGGCCTCACCATGTATTTTGGTTCCCAAACCTCACGGTAAGATCCGGCTGTGTACTGATTATAGGAAACTTAACAGTCACCGTCAAGATGCATACCCATTACCTAGGATTGACGACATCCTTGACGCCATTGGTATGCCCGCTACCTGTCCCAGGTGGACTTACTCAAGGGCTATTACCAGGTGTGCTAACGGAGCGAGCTAAAGAATTGTCTGCCTTTATCACCCCTTTCGGACTTTTCAGATATAACCGCCTTCCCTTTGGACTCTGCAATGCCCCGGCCACTTTCAGAGAGCTGTCAACCGCGTCATCCAGGCTTGGACAACACCTACGCCTATTTGGATGATATCGTTGTAGCATCCAACACCTGGAGCGAACACCTGCTCCAGCTGCACGATTGTTCGCCCAGCTCCTGAAAGCCGGCCTCACCATCAATCTGGGCAAGTCCACTTTTGCCAAAGGTAAAGTGCGGTATCTGGGTCATGTTATAGGGAGTGGCAGCCTGCTCCGTTAAATATCCACACTCAAGCCATCAAAGAGTATCCACAGCCTACTACCAGAAGCAGCTCCTCGCGCTTCCTTGGTCTTGCTTCTTATTACCGTAGGTTTGTGAGGAACTTTAGCACTGTTTCAACACCCTTAATCACCTTAACCAGTCCCCAAGCAACGGTATAATGGGACCATGGAGCAACCGTTGCTTTCGACACAACTCAAATTCCTCCTCTGTTCTAATCCTATTCTCGCCTCGCAGATACCAAGAAGCCTTTCATCCTCCATGTCGACGCCGTGGTACCGGCATCGGGAGTGTCCTTAATGCAGCAACGAGGCGAGGAGGTTCTACCTGTCAGCTACTACAGCTACAAGTTGAAGCTCATCAGAACGACTACAGCACTATAGAGAAGGACCTCCTCCCATCGTCCTGAGCTTCAAACACTTTGCACCATACCTGCAAGGTGCTCGGTCCACTACCATCTACTCGGACCACAATCCTCTACGTTTCCTACATCAAGCCCAATTCAATAACCAACATCTGCTGCGATGGGCTTTATATCTTCAAGGCTTCAATCTGAAAATCTGTTACATCAAGGGTCCTGATAACATCATCGCCGACGCCCTCTCCAGAGTTCATGAGGTAGAGGCAGCTCCACCTACCACTCTACCTCCCGAGAACGTGACTTCTACCGGAACGCGCAGGCCTTCGGGGAGAGTTGTGACGATAATCACTTCCAAGAGATTGAGCTGCTCTTCCCTACCATCATCACGTTTCAAATCTACATTCAAGATACGTTCTACAGTAGCAAAAAGTATATCAGACCGCCACCGCACCTGCACAGCCCCCTTCCCCCCTCACACTCCTCGCCAACTGCACTTCAACTAGCAAACTACCAGCTGTGGGACTGCCTGCATTCTCATTGGCTGTTCGTGATCTCACCACTCCAGCTCTCTACACTCACGCACTCGTCAAGTCAATTGAGTCCGTGATCTGTACCACCTCAGAATATCTTGTGCTCTATAGCTGAGAACATCTAGTTGATTCACCTCATGTGATCAATAGCGGTTGTTAGCTTGCTCATATATTCCCAGCACCATTTATATATTGACCATTTTATATATTTTCTTGTATGTCATTTGTGTCCCATTGTTAACGTAACCAGTATTCATTTTTATTGTTAGTTCTTTTCACTTGTTATCCCTGCACTTTGCTCAGCCAAGGAATTGTCTTTATTTTAACTTTGTTTTTCTAGAGTAATTAATTTCATTGTTTCATCTTGTGTTTTGTTATCTTACCTTACCTTACCACAGACTATCAGACAAGCATTCATTCTTTTTTTGTACATATGTGTGACCAGGCATTGACATCTGCCAGTGGAAGCTGCCGAACACCATACTCCACTACTTTACAGTCACAACTTAACTCATTCTTTACAACACNCGGTCATATTTAATAAAAATATATATGATATAATATATAGATATATATATATATATATATATATATATATATATATATATATTATTATATATATATATATATATATAAAAGTTTGTGAGGTACCACCTCTGGTGCCAATGTGGGGACCATAGCCTCGGAGAAGAAAATAAAACGTATTCAGAGGAGACCTTGGGGTTTCTCACTGAACACTAATATTTTCTTCTCCTACCACCCCCATTCTTTTGTATGTACACATATATATTTGCTTTATTTGAACTGTGTACAAAAAAGGAGTTACATATAGGTTACAAAGATGGTTATCATAAGTTGTCGAGTTCCTCCAGCGCCTCAGATGGCGGGCAGGAACCCTGGATGCAGTGCGCATTTCCCCTCTGTATCGCCACGCTGAGGCGCTGGAAAAGAAGCTGGCAGCTCTAGGGTCCCTGTTGTTTCAATGAGCCTAGAACCCAGTTCCTTCAAAAAACTGGTAGCACTTTTACCCCAGGCGCCGAGTGTCTCAGAAGCAATGGGGACAAATTGTAGTGGTGATCAAGTTCTCTATACTTACGGGATTGGCTGCTTCCCTGTGGGTGGCAGCGCCACCTGGTTGTGCAACACTGAGGTCAATGTAGGTGTTAGCCAGGGTTGATACGCACGTGTAGTCCCATAATTATATATATATATATATATATATATATATGTGTGTGTATTTTTATTGTGTATTTTAAGGTTACAAGACATACATTGGTTGATAGAAAAATGCCTAAAGGTTATGGATCTCTTGAAGCTCCTCCGCTTCCAGACAGGAACCGAGGACGCAGCAAGCATTTCCCCTCTGGATCGCCACACTGAGGCGCTGAAACAAAAATTGCAAGCCCTTGGGTCTCTGGTGACGTCATGAGCTTGGAACCCAATTCCTTGAGAAATCCCAAGGCACTCTTGCCTCAGGGCCATGCGTCTCAGACGCTATGGGAACAAAGAGGTTGACCTGCCAGTCGCCTGTATTTGAGAGATTTTGCTGTTTCCCTGTGGTTGGCTGCCCCACCTGCTTGATCAGCTCCGAAGTGTACATAGGTGTCAGCCAGGGTGGATTCACATGTGTAGTCCCACACCAACTGTCTACCCTCCTTCCATGAGTATATGGTGATGCCATCAAGGCGAAGTGCGGGGAAATCCAGGTTTTGGACCCCTTGTGGGGAAAACCTGACTCCAATAACTAATAATGTTTTGGGCTCTGAAAACAGTAACTAATTTTCTCAGAACCTGTAACTAATAATTAAATAAATATATAATAATATACTTCGATAGCTATGAAGGACCACCACTTTTGAGAAAAAGTGGAAAACAAAGAGACAATGGAAAAACTGATCCTAGGAACTAGTGCCCTATGGATCTTGGTAAAACTGTAATATTTATATAAATGGAGTCAAATTAACTACACAAAATTGGGGGTTACATGCTAAAAGATTAATACATCCTAGCATTATTCTGGTGCTCGTTCTTCACCAGAGTAAATCAAATATGAAAGTAAATAATGTAGAAATTTTAATTATTGATGGAGGTAAATGCACCTCAATATACTACTGAAATGTTGAACAGCATCAGTAAATCAATGGATTAGTATAATTGATCTCTTTAGGGATCACTACTGTAACTATAAAGTTATTGCTACTGATGAAAAGAGAACAGCTTAGCTGTGGATCTAATGAGAAGTAATCGGTTGCTACACTACACCGACGACGTGTTGCACATGGCAAATTGTTGCACTGAACGGTGGGAAGCCTAGCAACTCGGCTGAAGTCGCCTTGGTCTGAAAGGCAATTACATTGTAGATATCTTCTACATAATAGGTAATTACATTTACATCCTAAATCATGAGGATAACTGTAGTAAATTATCAGCTAATGTCTGAACAATTTATATCCAAGCACTGTAAATTCTTTCCGTAGAAATAAACTGATAATCATCTAATTAGATGGTAAATTTAATAAAGACACGTACTAGCTTTTGTTGGTTTGCATTCGGCCAAACGACTGCTATCCTAAATGTTAATAGTGGCCACATAATAACAAAAAGGTAAACCTAGCTGCCGAGCCTCGTGTCGTTGATGTGGAGACTTGAGCAATTCTTCGTCCTCCAGCTGCTGCTTGAAGACGTTGACTCTGGAGTTGCTCATATACTAGTCTATGACACGGCTATGTTGTGCCAGATAACGTGGCACCGCTCACTGATCGTGGGAGCGAAATAAATAGGTCAAAACACAGCTCTGCTACATGCTGTCAATGGCGTCCAAGCCGTGCTCTCGTGTCGAGTCAAGTGACGCTCTGCCGTCTTCCTCCTCTTCCTTATTGCGCATGCGCGGTTCTCGAGCGTAAATGAATATGTATTTATCGCAATTGACTAAGGAAGGAAGAGGTAATAACAAGTATTAATATCACATTAAATTCTTCTGTGATAAATAGAATATGTCGTAACATAAATTGCCTTACTAAAAGTTGTGCAGCCAATCCGGGAAATTAAAGTAAAATCATTTGCATCAAAGAAATTTCCTCTAGAATGTTTAATGTTAATTAAATAAGGGAGCTCCAGTAAGTAGTAGTAAACTACGAAATCAAAGTCAACTATTTTTAGTAAATGAAATGATAAACTGGACTTGTTATAAATCCAACTAAATATGGAGAAAATTCATGTTGCTGCCTGTTGTTCCTCAGACTAGGAAGAATTTGGCAATGATAATCATGATAATGATAATGATCATGATAATGATTAAATCTATAAGTTAGTAATTTTAGTAACTACTTTGGTTTAATTCAAAGGTTGTATAAATACAATGATGTATAAAACTGTTGGTTATTTCCAACACCCCTAGGATGCGAGGTTCTCTCTCCGCTGGGCACTTAGCTGAGACGAGGCTTCTCTTGATGATGTCATTGACCTCGTTGTGTCTTGCATGCCAGCCCTTTGTGCTTCCGCAATGCAACCCATGCAGTCCGTATTGGTCTGCTTCCACCCTGTTGCAAATACACTTGTATTCAGTGTGAATTGAGGCACCAAGGCGGAGGGCCACTGCTACACGAAGGGATTCTGGATCTAGGCGCGTGCCCATTGCTGACATGGGTACTGCCAGGAGGAAGTCTCCTGCATGGGGGGCATTCACTGCTCTGAGGCGGGCTTTCTCCTTGTCTGATGTTGCGGCGCTGAGCATGGCATCAGCTACTTTTTCCACTAGAGGGTGGTCCCAGCTGGACTGTTTGTGTTGTTTTGTTGGCTCTATAATGGTTGCTGGGGCTGCGAAAACATCCCACTGATTTGAACATTCAGTGAAAGCAGGATCGTGTATTCCAGCTGAATCTCTCAGGGTTGCAGGTAAGATATCTCTGACGAGGTCGTGCGATGCGTGGGAGGAGGAAAGGAAGGCTGGTAGAGCAATTTGGGAGGCTGTGCGGACACCAAGGCCGCCAAGTCTTACAGGAAGGGTTGCTTGCTCCCACCGAGAGTCGTCCAACGGCAGGTTCAGGACTTTCATCAGCATGGACCTCAGAAGGGTGTCATACACATTTAACTTAGGGCTGCTGTAGGATGGAGAACATCTCAGAAAGTTGGTCAAATTAGGGAGAGACAGGCATCTTGTGAGGAGAAAGAGAGCATCATGGGCATCAATCATGTCAATCCTGTCCAGCATTCTCTTTAGATCAGTGATTTTTGCAGCCAGGAACTCCTCGATTGCTCGTGGTCCAATGGGGGCACCCAGGAGAGTGCAGTCCGGTGGCTCGACAACGAGAATGTCTGGAAGAACATTTTGTATTTGCCCAGTGATGTCTGGGTTGCGGGAGATTATTTCACACTTGGATGCATTGAGAATGAGTCCCAAGGCTGCTCCCTGCTCCTGGATTTTCCTTATATCCTCCAAAATAGTTTCCGGGGTTCCAGCGAGAGTGCCATCATCCAGGTACCAGATGTTTAACTCGCTTGTCAGACTATCAGTGACCTCTTTGATAGCTAGGCAGAAAAGGAGGGGTGCTAAGGGGTCACCTTGGTGGACACCTTCACAGGAGTTTATTTCATGCTCCCCAAAAAGAAGCTTAGAGTCCCCACTGTACCACGATCGGATGAACGGGTAAAGGGGACGGAAATGGTTGTGTACAGCCCTGAGGACAGCGTCTCGTCTGACTTGATTGAAAGCATTTTTGAAGTCAAGCTTTACTAGTGCCTTCTGGTCCGGGAGATTAGCAATGTAAGCCCGCACTGCGTGTGCTGCAGCTTCACAACCTAGGGGAATCCCAAACCCGAGCTGATGAGGTTTCAGCAAGGTGGCTGCTTCCTGGCTGATAGATCTCACTGCAGCCTTAGCTACGAGGCGTCGGAGGGTGTTGCCAACGGCAATGGGCCTGATACCCCTATCCTTCTTCTTTAGAGCACAGAGTGCTGCTCCATAAAAGACAGGCCTGATATCCTCAGGGATGCCGCCAGCCACACACATGTTGGAGAATCTGGTAAGCTCCACTAGAAGGTCCTTTGCAGCATCTCCAAGCACCGGGTTCAGCATTTGTTTGATGTGCTGGGGTCTTAGACCTGTAAAGCCCCTGCTGAACCTGTTGGGAAAGACATGGCTGCTTTGTACACCTCAGATTCTCGAACAGTCAAGGGCTCTATTCTAACATTGTTTTCCTGGGGAATATATATATATATATATATATATATATATATATATATATATATATATATATATATATATATATATATAAGCACATACTTGCATGAACCACAAGAGAAGATTAACAATCTTTAGACAACACCCACCAGTGGGACTCGAACCCAGAAAGCACAACTATCTTCCAATAGCTGCCATAACTAGTATGCCTTAACCCACTACACCAAGTCAGACCCTTAAAAGAGATAGAGACTTCGAAGCATTTACCTCAAATATCTCCACCTCCCAAGGGCGCCAGATTAGTGAGGGGTCACTCAAGCATTTTTCATCAAGCCACTGTCAATGTGGGAGAACTCGTGTCTATGCTATAAGCACATACTTGCATGAACCACAAGAGAAGATTAACAATCTTTAGACAACACCCACCAGTGGGACTCGAACCCAGAAAGCACAACTATCTTCCAATAGCTGCCATAACTAGTATGCCTTAACCCACTACACCAAGTCAGACCCTTAAAAGAGATAGAGACTTCGAAGTATTTACCTCAAATATCTCCACCTCCCAAGGGCGCCAGATTAGTGAGGGGTCACTCAAGCATTTTTCATCAAGCCACTGTCAATGTGGGAGAACTCGTGTCTATGCTATAAGCACATACTTGCATGAACCACAAGAGAAGATTAACAATCTTTAGACAACACCCACCAGTGGGACTCGAACCCAGAAAGCACAACTATCTTCCAATAGCTGCCATAACTAGTATGCCTTAACCCACTACACCAAGTCAGACCCTTAAAAGAGATAGAGACTTCGAAGTATTTACCTCAAATATCTCCACCTCCCAAGGGCGCCAGATTAGTGAGGGGTCACTCAAGCATTTTTCATCAAGCCACTGTCAATGTGGGAGAACTCGTGTCTATGCTATAAGCACATACTTGCATGAACCACAAGAGAAGATTAACAATCTTTAGACAACACCCACCAGTGGGACTCGAACCCAGAAAGCACAACTATCTTCCAATAGCTGCCATAACTAGTATGCCTTAACCCACTACACCAAGTCAGACCCTTAAAAGAGATAGAGACTTCGAAGTATTTACCTCAAATATCTCCACCTCCCAAGGGCGCCAGATTAGTGAGGGGTCACTCAAGCATTTTTCATCAAGCCACTGTCAATGTGGGAGAACTCGTGTCTATGCTATAAGCACATACTTGCATGAACCACAAGAGAAGATTAACAATCTTTAGACAACACCCACCAGTGGGACTCGAACCCAGAAAGCACAACTATCTTCCAATAGCTGCCATAACTAGTATGCCTTAACCCACTACACCAAGTCAGACCCTTAAAAGAGATAGAGACTTCGAAGTATTTACCTCAAATATCTCCACCTCCCAAGGGCGCCAGATTAGTGAGGGGTCACTCAAGCATTTTTCATCAAGCCACTGTCAATGTGGGAGAACTCGTGTCTATGCTATAAGCACATACTTGCATGAACCACAAGAGAAGATTAACAATCTTTAGACAACACCCACCAGTGGGACTCGAACCCAGAAAGCACAACTATCTTCCAATAGCTGCCATAACTAGTATGCCTTAACCCACTACACCAAGTCAGACCCTTAAAAGAGATAGAGACTTCGAAGTATTTACCTCAAATATCTCCACCTCCCAAGGGCGCCAGATTAGTGAGGGGTCACTCAAGCATTTTTCATCAAGCCACTGTCAATGTGGGAGAACTCGTGTCTATGCTATAAGCACATACTTGCATGAACCACAAGAGAAGATTAACAATCTTTAGACAACACCCACCAGTGGGACTCGAACCCAGAAAGCACAACTATCTTCCAATAGCTGCCATAACTAGTATGCCTTAACCCACTACACCAAGTCAGACCCTTAAAAGAGATAGAGACTTCGAAGTATTTACCTCAAATATCTCCACCTCCCAAGGGCGCCAGATTAGTGAGGGGTCACTCAAGCATTTTTCATCAAGCCACTGTCAATGTGGGAGAACTCGTGTCTATGCTATAAGCACATACTTGCATGAACCACAAGAGAAGATTAACAATCTTTAGACAACACCCACCAGTGGGACTCGAACCCAGAAAGCACAACTATCTTCCAATAGCTGCCATAACTAGTATGCCTTAACCCACTACACCAAGTCAGACCCTTAAAAGAGATAGAGACTTCGAAGTATTTACCTCAAATATCTCCACCTCCCAAGGGCGCCAGATTAGTGAGGGGTCACTCAAGCATTTTTCATCAAGCCACTGTCAATGTGGGAGAACTCGTGTCTATGCTATAAGCACATACTTGCATGAACCACAAGAGAAGATTAACAATCTTTAGACAACACCCACCAGTGGGACTCGAACCCAGAAAGCACAACTATCTTCCAATAGCTGCCATAACTAGTATGCCTTAACCCACTACACCAAGTCAGACCCTTAAAAGAGATAGAGACTTCGAAGTATTTACCTCAAATATCTCCACCTCCCAAGGGCGCCAGATTAGTGAGGGGTCACTCAAGCATTTTTCATCAAGCCACTGTCAATGTGGGAGAACTCGTGTCTATGCTATAAGCACATACTTGCATGAACCACAAGAGAAGATTAACAATCTTTAGACAACACCCACCAGTGGGACTCGAACCCAGAAAGCACAACTATCTTCCAATAGCTGCCATAACTAGTATGCCTTAACCCACTACACCAAGTCAGACCCTTAAAAGAGATAGAGACTTCGAAGTATTTACCTCAAATATCTCCACCTCCCAAGGGCGCCAGATTAGTGAGGGGTCACTCAAGCATTTTTCATCAAGCCACTGTCAATGTGGGAGAACTCGTGTCTATGCTATAAGCACATACTTGCATGAACCACAAGAGAAGATTAACAATCTTTAGACAACACCCACCAGTGGGACTCGAACCCAGAAAGCACAACTATCTTCCAATAGCTGCCATAACTAGTATGCCTTAACCCACTACACCAAGTCAGACCCTTAAAAGAGATAGAGACTTCGAAGTATTTACCTCAAATATCTCCACCTCCCAAGGGCGCCAGATTAGTGAGGGGTCACTCAAGCATTTTTCATCAAGCCACTGTCAATGTGGGAGAACTCGTGTCTATGCTATAAGCACATACTTGCATGAACCACAAGAGAAGATTAACAATCTTTAGACAACACCCACCAGTGGGACTCGAACCCAGAAAGCAACCNTTCTCATGAGTAGGCTGGCCGTATTTTTGGTTTTATAGTAAATCGTTAGTTGTATCTTCTGATTTTTGTCTGTAGGGATAACATTCTATTAACAATATCTTTCAGGACCCTTTCCTCCATTTATGAGCTGTGGAGAAGAAGTTCTTGTAAAATAGTCTAATAGGGGGTATAGGTGTTGTATTAGTTGTCTCTTCAGAGGTTGCATGGCGTTTCACTTTCCTTCTGCAAGGGCAGAGTTACTCAGACCTAGAACACAAGGAGTGGAAGACAAGAGATGGATTCTTCAACCCTTTTCTTCCCCAGCCTTGCAGCACAGCTTAAGAGAAAACTCCAGGAAGTATGGACATGAATGAGGGAAACGTACAGCAAACATCCATCCTGGGTAAAATTCCCACAAAACCTCCCATGATCGCCTGGAGGCGAGGTAAGTCTATAAAGGACCACCTTGTTAGAGCAGCTGTGCAGGTAGATCATCTCAACCGAACTGGGGGAGAGGACCAGGTCTAGGTTACAGTTCAAAGAAATGAAACTTACAGACCCTAACCTAACCTGACACAGGCTTGGAGTGCGACCTGCGTGGAGGCGGAGTATGCAGAGTGGTTAGGCGGGCCTACAATTACAAGCAATATAGAAACATCAAGAAATATGGGCCATTAGGCCTTCTGCAGTTCTATTTGTACCCAACTTCTACAAATCTATACCCCGTATTCCATTTGTACCCAACCTCTACAAATCTATACCCCGTATTCCATGTTCTGTGTTTCACCCCACTATTGTATTACATCACCTCACCCAAATGCAGGTATAAGAGCCAATGTTGTTTCAGGCATAAGTTGTGTGTAGATAAACTAAAGTCTTTGAAAATGTAATAAGTTTTATGAAACGCGCTCAAGTGTCGCGTCAGACTAGAAATAAAAATGATTTTTGGAGAATTGATTTTTCATTTACCGTCACCAGTAAAAAGAAACATAAGGAAAATAGAGAAAATTCGTGTTAGAATTATTAATCTTACTTTTCGGTCAGATTTAATATACATATATATATATATATATATATATATATATATATATATATATATATATATATATATATATATATATATATATATATATATATATATATATATATATATATATATGTCGTACCTAGTAGCCAGAACGCACTTCTCAGCCTACTATGCAAGTCCCGATTTGCCTAATAGGCCAAGTTTTCATGAATTAATTGTTTTTCGATTACCTAACCAACCTAACCTAACCTAACCTAACTTTTTCGGCTACCTAACCTAACCTAACCTATAGAGATAGGTTAGGTTAGGTTAGGTAGGGTTGGTTAGGTTCGGTCATATATCAACGTTAATTTTAACTCCAATAAAAAAAAATGACCTCATACATAAGGAAATGGGTAGCTTTATCATTTCATAAGAAAAAATTAGAGAAAATATATTAATTCAGAAAAACTTGGCTTATTAGGCAAATCTGACCTTGCATAGTAGGCCAAAAAGTGAGTTCTGGCTACTAGGTACGACATATATATATATATATATATATATATATATATATATATATATATATATATATATATATATATATATATGTCGTACCTAGTAGCCAGAACGCACTTATCAGCCTACTATGCAAGGCCCGATTTGCCTAATAAGCCAAGTTTTCATGAATTAATGTTTTTGCGACTACCTAACCTACCTAACCTAACCTAACCTAACCTAACTTTTTCGGCTACCTAACCTAACCTAACCTATAAAGATAGGTTAGGTTAGGTTAGGTAGGGTTGGTTAGGTTCGGTCATATATCTACGTTAATTTTAACTCCAATAAAATAAAATTGACCTCATACATAATGAAATGGGTAGCTTTATCATGTCATAAGAAAAAAGTTAGAGAAAATATATTAATTCAGGAAAACTTGGCTTATTAGGCAAATCATACATATATATATATATATGTATGTATGAGGTCATTTTTTTTTATTGGAGTTAAAATTAACGTTGATATATGACCGAACCTAACCAACCCTACCTAACCTAACCTAACCTATCTCTATAGGTTAGGTTAGGTTAGGTAGCCGAAAAAGTTAGGTTAGGTTAGGTTAGGTTGGTTAGGTAATCGAAAAACAATTAATTCATGAAAACTTGGCCTATTAGGCAAATCGGGACTTGCATAGTAGGCTGAGAAGTGCGTTCTGGCTACTAGGTACGACATATATATATATATATATATATATATATATATATATATATATATATATATATATATATATATATATATATATATATATATATATATATAATGTCGTACCTAATAGCCAGAATGCACTTCTCAGCCTACTATGCAAGGCCCGATTTGCCTAATAAGCCAAGTTTTCATGAATTAATATATTTTCTCTAATTTTTTTCTTATGAAATGATAAAGCTACCCATTTCATTATGTATTAGGTCAATTTTTTTATTGGAGTTAATATTAACGTAGTTATATGACCAAACCTAACCAACCCTACCTAACCTAACCTAACCTATCTTTATAGGTTAGGTTAGGTTAGGTAGCCGAAAAAGTTAGGTTAGGTTAGGTTAGGTAGGTTAGGTAGTCGAAAAAAAATAATTCATGAAAACTTGGCTTATTAGGCAAATCAAACCTTGCATAGTAGGCTGAGAAGTGCGCTCTGGCTACTAGGTACGACATATATATATATATATATGTCGTACCTAGTAGCCAGAACGCACTTCTTGGCCTACTATGCAAGTCCCGATTTGCCTAATAGACTGAGTGATTTTTTATTTACAATAAATTGTTTCCTATTGGTCTGTTTTATATAATATTAATATATTATATTAAAAACTTAAATTATTGATTTAGTTATGTTAGTTTAGGTTAGATTAAGATTGGTTAGGTTAGGTAGGGTTGGTTAGGTTCGGTCATATATCTACGTTAGTTTTAACGTAAATTAAAAAAAAATAGCTCATTGTCGTGGTAGTAGTTCTTTGGTGGATTGGTGGTGTTATTGCTGACGGACCACCCAACCCACAACTCGATAGAGTGCTTATATTCCACTAGGAGATCACACCAGGCGCTTCAGGCTCTAGGAGAGGGGCTTAGCGTCACATGTTTAGGGGATGCGGCTCCAGCACTCAGCCTCGTTGTCACGTGCACACACCCACTCGAGCCGCTGTGACTCCCCACTTTCTCCTTATGGGATATGACCTCCTCAATCCCCTTTTTCTTACTAGACTTCCGTCTTACCCTGTCCACAGCAGTGGTTCCTGTTTCTTGCTCTCTCTCTCTCCTTCTTTACTATTTCCTGGGAAGCCTCACTAGGACTAGTGCAAACACCAGCAAATTTGAATACATTTACTGGACGAAGTACATATACAATACACGCATACATATAATAATAATGAATCCTATACTCTATACTATTATAATCAGGTTGCACTCCAACACTATCAGAACTCTATCCTCAGCTTGCTAAGTGGTATCCTATCTCTTGGTATTACCACCTAATATTACCAACCTCCTCACATAGATTAAGTCTTACCATATAATATTACACTACCAGCAAGAGAATGTACACATATATATATACCTATAAACATGTACAAGGCAAATCAGCATATGAATGCAATAACATACATATATGTATCAGTATAAATGATCCGTGCCACTTTACGAATCAATCGATCGTTCCATCAGTCTTAGAATACATATATATATCTGTAGGTACTCCTGCCTACGTTTGTAACTCAAAACTTCAGTACAAACACTTTGTGGTACAAAAGTGACAAACGCTCACTCACCTCTCACTGCATCTTTCACGCTAATGACAAACACTCTATCGCCTCCCTACAAGTGATCATTTAGAACTATTTCACTACCCTGATAACTTCAGGTTCCTCAGGGCTTAACCACCAAGATCCTCTGCAGCTCCTCCAGGCTGCTACCATGAAGTTTCCTTGAACAATTATAGTGCTTCTCTACTCCCACTAGAGTCCTCCACAGCTCTCCTGGCTGCTGCACCCTAAAGTTTCCTCGCACGACTGTGGTGCTTTACCACCTCTACAGAAGCACGTGACACTCCTCCTCACTGCTTCTCCTCACAGCTCGAGGTCCTCTCCTCCACTGCCTTGGAGTCTCACCAACTACTCCCTCTGTGCTGTCTTCGAAGTCCTCAGCAACTTCTTCCCCAAAGACAAACCTGCAACCCATTTGCACTCCAATAAAATGTTTCCCCTTTAACTCATAAACAAAATTAATCACACAATATCTTTGCCTTCAATCTCTATCTGTCTTCTACAAATAGTGAGAGTGGACTCCCCCGTTGGGGGCGGGTCCATGCTCCACCTCGCCTGGCGGGCCTCACTCACTCCGGGAGGGGCCTCCGCCGTCAGGAGCCGGGCTCCCTCAGTTGCCTGCCAGCGTTCAGAGGAGATGGATGTCGCTCCGTGTTCCACCCACTCTACTCTCTTATTTCAGGCTTTCTGCCTTACCAAAACATGTTTAGCTTAACAATAAACATTGCTACTGTCGCTGGGCACACGACCAATTACAACTAATCATTATGAACTGGTTTAAATCGTGCTTACCACAGATTATCTGGTCGAGGGCGCTCCTCCCTCTGACAGCGAGTGACCAGGGCGTTCCCACAGCCCATGAAAATGCCTATGGGCAGCTTAATACTCTCTCCTCGCCGTCCAGGACTTGAGACCGCAACGTCTCCAGCTCGATTCCACTGCTGGAACGTCTGCACCTTCTCTTCTCTTGGAGATAATATCGCTAGGGGTCTCCTTCTGACTGGAGTTCAACGAAGCGCGTCCTCCCCCTACGATGTCTGGCCTCAAGTGAGGTCAAGGCCCTCCCAAGCGAGCCTCACGCCTCCAGCCAATTGTCCACATCTCCTAACGAGTCATTTATCTGTTTTCTTGTTCATCGCCCATAATCTCAACTTGTTATTTAAATCGACCAAACTATCTTACCTATGTATTATCGCCTTTATGATTCCTGGACCTTCCAGTTAGGTCAGGCTTGCTGAATAACTCTCAAGGGGGGAGACTCGTTTCTCCTGCAGGCTGAGATCATAACACTCCCCTCCCTTTATTTTTGAGAGTTATTCCAGTGGCAAAGCTTGGGATAATACATCCGCCACCACACTGTCTCGTTCCCCAACCGATTGGTTTGACCGGTTGATCTGCTTACGTACTTCCTTAGGAGTATACAACTACTTCGTTGCACCTGGTAACATCTGGCTCACAACTCGCCAGAAACAATATCTTCTCTCAAATGATTTGACTTCTCTGACACCTCTTGGCTAGGCTGTCCTCCTTGGATTCCTGCACTCTATCGATCCACTCTACTTATTGTTTCCACCCTCCATTTCCTTGTCTTCTTCTCTTCACATCCAGAGTCAGACATCTACTGTCTGTACCTCCTATGTCGTCTTCACACTTCCATCTACTGTCATTATACTTCCGTCTCCTGCCATCATACTTCACTCCCTCGTCTTCACCGACGATCCTCACTTTCGT
The DNA here is from genome assembly GCA_020271785.1 of Procambarus virginalis. Lineage (NCBI taxonomy): Eukaryota > Metazoa > Arthropoda > Malacostraca > Decapoda > Cambaridae > Procambarus > Procambarus virginalis. The sequence goes on along the minus strand of WNGS01001189.1, from coordinate 101,935 downwards.
CTCCTCATTTATCCGAGACCTCATCCTGTTGGACTTCCATCGAGTCCTCGGCTTTCTTCTATTCCTCCATGCTTGTATCATCATCCTCTTCTCACACTTCTCGCCTCTATTCAACTCCATTTCTTCTCCTTCATCTCTTCTTTGTTCCCTAAAAGTTTCTCCGAGCCCTGTACTACATCCAACAGCACTCGATCGTACATGTTGCTTTACCTCTCCTAGAGTGCTCGTAAGCATCTCTCCACATGTACCGTCTCTTCTCCTTCCATTTTCTCGGCTATTACTCTTCTTCACTATCTCTCCTCCACGTTTTCTGTGAAACATGCCAACTCCTGACTTCTCAAACAACTTAACTCTACTATCCAAATGCCTCTGTGCTCGTGGACAATTTGACGCTCTACTCCCATCCTCAGTATGTCCACATCCTTCCTCACTTCTGCACAGCACAGTTGCATTCACCTTCAGACCCTTAATTTCAGCAGGCTGGGGTCTACTCAGGTTCGCTCTCCTCACATGATTTTTCTTTGGCTGGGTCATCTTCACTTTTGGCCTCACCGAGACTTCATCTTCCTGAGCAGGACCTTCATCAAACAGCCACGCTATATCTACGTCGATATCTTCTACCGGCTGAATAGACACTGTCTCATCTTCTCCAGCGTCTTCCTCGTCGGCCACCTCTGTCTTCATCACTACCGAGACAGGGTACTCAATGGCTTGCGGTCTCCTGACTCATCTCCTCGGATGTCAGTCAGGTTCACACTCTCAGGTGTTCCACCCGTGCCATAGCCTTCTGGGCACTCCTCTGGCACAGTCTCCGCTATGACTCTTGGCAACACCTTTGTCAAGCACAAGTCATTCCCCAGGATCACTTGGACTCCTGGAACAGGTATGTCGGGGCATACTCCCAACATCACCTCCGCCGACACATATTCCGACCTTAGCTGGACAGCACACACGGGCATGTCACTCTTAGACAACAACCCATGAACCTTTATCCTCCTACTGCCAGCTAACAGTCGATCATTCCCGATCAGGCTTCTCGCAATCAAGCTCTGATTAGCTCCGGTGTCTCTTAAGATACCAACTTCTACCTCAGGTTGGCCTCCTATACTGATCCAACCTTTACTTATGAACGGCCTATACCTCTCGTTCACTAAGTTTATCCTCTGTGGTTTGTCTTGGAACACATTATTAAATCTACTTCAGGGGTCACACATGGCCAGGGTCACAACTCTCTTCCCCGCCTACAATCTCGCATCACGTGACCCAAT